>JACXGJ010002729.1:43190-62054 GCA_016801105.1 Esox niger | reverse complement strand
TGTCCATCCCTTTATGGCCACCATGTACCCATCCTCTGATGGCTACTTCCAGCAGGATAATGCACCATGTCACAAAGCTCGAATCATTTCAGATTGGTTTCTTGAACATGACAATGAGTTCACTGTACTAAAATGGCCCCCACAGTCACCAGATCTCAACCCAATAGAGCATCTTTGGGATGTGGTGGAACGGGAGCTTTGTGCCCTGGATGTGCATCCCACAAATCTCCATCAACTGCAAGATGCTATCCTATCAATATGGGCCAACATTTCTAAAGAATGCTTTCAGCACCTTGTTGAATCAATGCGACGTAGAATTAAGGCAGTTCTGAAGGCGAAAGGGGGTCAAACACAGTATTAGTATGGTGTTCCGAATAATCCTTTAGGTGAGTGTACATGCATGGTTAGATCTATAAAACAATGATCATTAGGGGTACAGTGGAAAAAAGACATGCAAAACATAACGTTTGTTTTCATTTATTATGAAGTTGTACACTTGTAAACTGTGGCTAATTTGCCATTGTCCCCTGAACAAAAGAAGGCAAATAATGGTTTGGCTTGACGTTTGCATTCATCATATTTATTTACAAAACTGCATCACGTGCTAGGCTACTCCAGTTATTAAGTTACAGCTCCAAGATCCATCTCCAGGGTAAACTTATAGTTTGGAATTTTAGTTCCGGAAACAAAAAAGTTAAAGGCATAGTTAAAACTAGACTATATTCATTCGGATTACAGCGCGTACTGAACCGAATGTCATGTACCGCACGGTACAGATACAGTACGTTTCAGACCGTGTAAGCGGAGCCAGCCAAGAAGAGCGAATGTCTCTTACTGAGTTAGTTACTGAGTGATTGAGCGACTGACTGACTGACTGAGTACCCCTTGTTAAATAGCATAGTGGTTAGAGAAGTTGACCTTTAAACTATAGGTCCCACCTTAGTATCTTCTCACAGGCAAAGCAAAATACGCATTATGAATTATTCTGTTAAGACGGAAACTTCGCTGGCTGAAACCTACAGTGGAAGATCAACATTCAAGTCTATTGAAAGCAACCACATTTATTAATTTAATTTGTGTGCCGCATTAAAACTTAAGGTTATACAGTATTGCAACTTTTTTTGATAGATTCCACAATTCTCTCGTCTTTTACTTGATGAGAAACGTAGCTATCGTCCCCTTTACTGATAGTTATTGTAACAATGTCATTCACAAATTAAAGATAAAGTACGTTGTTATGTCATGAAAGAAAAAAATACGTTCTTTTGCATAATGAAATAGCTTTGGCAGACTCGCTAGCAATTGCTAAATTCTTATGAGTATTCCAGTAAGTTAGTAGATACTGGTAAAGCCTATTACTGGCTAACCTGCTGTTATGACGGCCAGTGACAAAAGCCATACAGTTCAGAGACGCTATTTGTGGTTGAGGTAAACCTAGTAAGAAACGTTAGTCAATTTCACTGTATCAATGTCATTCACTAATGGCCAAATAGCTGTTAAGACAGCCGGGGGCAAAAGAGGATTTGTTCAGGGTAGACACAAGAGGCTATATTGACACCCATCAAGTGTACCGTTCTGTGGTGTAGATGTTAACGACACAGCCTTCCACGTGGGTGACCTGTTTTCGAATTTTGAGAGGGCAGCACATTCTATTGTGGGCGGGCTGAACTAGGCTTGCCTGGTTTCTTGTGTAGTATCCGATTTTTTATTTGTAATTCATTGTGGTATTTATGCCTATGTTTGCTGCACATTTCTCCTTGTATTCCAACGTCTTTGTTACAATAAAAGTTAACGTTACCATTCCTGTGACAGTGCACCTTTCGGATTTTACCTTCTCCAATTCACAAATCTAACCAAGTCAGAAGAAACTTTTACAAACTCAAAAGGACTTTTCATCATGTCGACTGCGCAATACTTGAATTACAAAAAACAAAAGATTATTTTCCTGACAACAATGCCAGGCGTCATTCAGTTTGAATTGAATCAGTTAAGTTAAGTAAGATTACTCCGTTTATTACCCGCAGTTTTTTTTGTTTGACATATTCCGTCAAATCGCCCTCAATTAATATCCATGGTTTTGCAGTTAAGAAAGCAAGACATGATGGGAAGTGAGACATAGAGAAAGGGAGAGAGTGAGTGAGAGATGCCTGATCTTTCTCATGCTGTACAAAACAAACATTGGGATACTGGCACGAAACACATTAGAGACAGAATGATCCCTTATCCGATCCAAGGCCTTGACTGGGGACTGGGGATTTTCTGTGTGTGTGTGTGGGGGGGGGGGTTACTTAGTATACCCTAACTCTTTGAGAGTTTGACAAGTCATGTTATTTCTGGATAAAATATTTGCTTTGACTTATGGAAAAGTTCATAGTTATCATATAAACACATGTCGTTTGGGGAGCATATTTAAAAAGGATACAGGCATTTTAAACTAAACTTGTTTTGTCGTACTAGTTAACAAGAACAGTCTCCAATCTTAACATTAACAAAATAGCTAAAAATGCACTAAAACATAAAAACAACCTCAACCTAAAGGTATAATACTATTTAGGGATAGTCTAAGATTGGAAAGGAAGGGATAAGTGACAAAACAAACCCCATGGAGTATTAGAATTAAAGAGAGCTATATAAAAAAAGTGGGGACACATTAACAGAGCACTGGGGAAGAGACACTCAGACCAAGACGGTTGAGTTGTAAATGCATTCCAGCAGGAACCGTGAAGCTGCAGAGCGAACAGTCTGGAGTCAGCAACGTACTCTTTCTCTGACTGCTCCAACCTCTCCCTCTCCGCTGCAGCTTGCAGCCCACCCAAGAAGCAGCCTATGGGCGTAAATCTGAGTTTGACTCACTGCGGATTTACAACAATCTGCGTCGCTAGCGCCTCTCCTTGCCTGTCTTTTCATCTCTCTCTCCTCTCTCTCCCCCCCTACCTCCCGGTCTCTATAAAACACAATCTCTTTAACTCTTTCACTCTTGTTTTCTTCCACTTTTCTCTCACTCCGTCTCCGATATTTGCTCTCGTCGACCCACTCACTCCAGGTTCCTTCCTTTAAAGAGAAAAACTCAGCGGTAATGAACAAGTTACTGCCAATAATATTATTTTTCTGAAGGCATACTTGGGGTTGTCTTACAAGTTGCCGTAAATGAACAGAAACAGTTTTGGTTGGTGGTGGTGCGTGTAGCTAAATACGCACGGGTTTATACTTTTTAGCTCTCGTAACCTGAATTCTCCATCTGCTCGATCAACAAAACAAACAGAACATCTATATTGTTTTACAGTTGTTCACATGTGTTTGCAGCAAGTGACGCAATTGGAACAAACATAATACAGAACATGCATTAATCTTATTGGGTTTAGTTAATCGTGAAGTCAAACATTTGTGTCTGGTTATCTTGTTTTCCAATTTCCCCATTCAAATAGTCGCTAACTCCCTTGCCTATTGTAAAATATTTAAAATGACGTTTTTAATAAATGTATAGACATTTCGTCAGGAACAGTAGGTGTTGAGAGTACTATTCGTAAAATAATGATCACGTCAAAAATAGCATGCATGATTAAGATTTTTAAAGATTAGGGAAAATTGCACCCTCCTTTTTGATGTTAGGTTTTTTTAACAACACCAAAGTAGTTTATGGGCAAAGAGATACAGATTTTAACTGTAATCCATGGTTTAGTTATAGTTTTTCAGAAACTCAATCAAATCAAACTTGATTCTTGAGTTTGGACTCTGCCACTGGACGCAAACATTGCACTGGCAGTGCAGCTGCTTTCCTTGATTTCAAACAAAGCGTTCACATGTTGGCCGCTGTCAAACATGGTAGTAGAAAACATGGCTAAACAAATTGTTCTCTCCTAGAATCAGCTCTAGAGTTCTCCTCAGTTCGAGAGTTTTCTACAAAGCACGTGTACATGTAATCTGACTTTTTTGAGATGACTGCTTTCAGCATTTAAAAGTTAATTTACACATACCCAGAATTTTACTTGTATGTGTCGTGTATGTGTGTATGTGTGTGCATGCATATTTTTACTTACAAGATACATTTTGTGTCAATAATGTATTGAGTTTTAGAACATTCCTCCTTTAGGTCCTTAATAAAAATGTACACACACGTGTTAAATGGCCATGCTAAATGCCCTATTGTAAACATGCCCAACTGTAATATTGTAAGGCCCACTTATTACAATGGTTAAGAGATCACAAGATCTATATTCACAAGATCTAAATTTGTCAAAAAAAAATACTTATTTCATACCCAAATACAGCAGATAAAAAACGATTTATACTACTGGTCATAGAGACAATGTATTATTTATTTCCCCTTCATAAGTAAATATTTCCACACTGTTACTGTGCATGAATAACATAACCTTCCCTTTTGAATGTGTTTGTTATTTTTATTTTGGTTTTCACAGCAATTTATTCTTCATTTCCACTTGGTTTGGTAACGCTAATAAATGTGTCCAATGGCAATAAAGCCTTTAAATTGGATAAGGAGAAAGAGATAGAAAAGAAGAAAATTAGATGGCAAGAGTTTATAAACAATCATACAGTGAATTACCACTCATTGAATGAGTATTCATATCTTTACCAATTCTATTCTTTATCATATCAAAGTAGCATTTGTTAGGCTGTGAACCATAAGGAAAATCCATACCAAATTGCATTCCACAGAGGTTATGAAGTAATACAAATGCATACATTTGGATTTTTTTATTTTTTTAAAATCCAAGCATTGCAATATCACAGTCAGCATCAATGGATAAAAAAATAAAGAATTGGTAACTGCATCACATTAACCAGATACAGACTAGAAAAATCTGTTCCTTAACACTCATTGTTTAAACAAGACTTGAGAGAGAATAATTACTTTGAAGTCAATACAAGTTGGAGGGACGTAGGTTAATGGTGCACTGATCAATCATATCAATAGCTCTAAATAAAAGTAGCCTGCATTGGAGTGTGGTGAGAATGGAACAGTTGTTCAAAAAGTGCCACCTGAAAGCATAAGAGTGACAGCTGCAATATTGTTGTCAGGTGAGACAGCGATAGAGCTTTTTGGTCAAAACTCAAATCAGTATGAGTGCCATGAACATAACCCTGCCATGCCTCATAACCCTGCCATGCCACACTATCGCTAGAGTGAAGTAGGGTGGTGGAAGCATCATGCTGTGGGAATGTTTGTCATCAGCAGGACTTTATCTTGTCAAAATCGAAGGAAAAATGAATGGAGCAAAATACAGGGATATACTGCAAGAGAACATGCTTTAGTCCAATAATAATTGATGGCTGTGATAAAATTCACTTTTCAGAGGGTTAATCCCAAGCACAAACCCCAGCAACATTACAGTGTCATAAAAACAAAAAGGTGAATGTCTGACAGAAGCCCAGTCAACATCTTGATCACATTTTCTTTGAGTCTGTGGCATCCTTTATAAAATGCGGTTCATAAGCATTTTGGATGCTTTTGAAACAACTTGGAGCTAATCTTCCAAGTCAAAATACCTATGCAAGCCATATATTTCTGTCAGTGTACAATAATTTATTTTGAGTGTCAGTGTTTTAACATGAAATATCAAATACACTGCAATTTCAACGTACCATTCTAATTCAATAAAATGAAAGAACTTGTCAGGGATTTGAATACTTCCAGGAACTAATTTATATTTACATGAATAAAAAAAAATAAAAAAAGAAGAGAAACAGAAAGAGAGAGGGAGACCAAACCGAGAAAAAGATACAAACTGAGTTAAAAAGGTCAAAGATGTACAGAGAGAGACAAAGGTATGACACACACAGAATGAGAAGACAGAATTTTCTACTTTTTCTTCTGTCATTTCTATGTGGGTATGGGACTGGTCTGCGTAGGAATCAGGACTTCTGCCAGCCAACTCCTACTCTGATCTGGATCATTATCTCTAAACTGTGATCGCTGAATGGTTGCCCATCAACACCCGCAATGTGCTAACCGTCGTATCGAGGTTAAAGAGTGTGTTTGTGTCAGTGTACGTTTGTTTGTGTGGGCATATGAGGGCAAAGCTGGAAGTAATTGTTTCAGCCATAAAATATAATAGCTTATCACATAAACACTGTTGACATTGGCTGTGTATTAACTTTTCGACTGAACTGAAAAGAGTTTAACTGGGGGAGGTTGTTAACCATGGGGTGTTGTTACCACACATTACCATATGGGTTGGTGGCTCCGGGAATGGAACACGTAATTTTGGCCCTCCAAGTGCACCACTTTATCCACTGAGTCGCAAAAGACCAAGTTCTCATTCATAACGTTTACAGAAAGGAGGGGGAGGAGACAGAACATCAGAACTTAGGAGTCTTCTGATGATGGAACCCAAATGGACTGTGGCCATGGCAACCAGAGGAAATAATAAACACTGACACCTCTTCTCTTTCTGTCTGCAGAGAGGACAATATGGCCTGAGTCATCAACAGCGTTTCGTTAGAAAGCACACACACACAGTTTTAAGATGTAACTAATGCACATTGATCACACAACAACTAATCAAACCCAAATCAATGCATCCATTGTATTCTGTAAAGATGCATTCAATCAAATACTGTATAACCTTTACAGCTACCCATTTTTTTGACACCTCAGATCAAAAGAGATGAAGGTAAGTCAACTTATATAGTTACCCTACAAACATTCATCTAGTCCATCATCATATCTTTAACTCAAAGGTGAATGCACACAAATCTGTTTGAATACAGTGACTCTCAAATGTACTAAACTCCCTGGGACTTATCCACATTCTATTGTGTTACAACATCAAATGAAATTAGTTTTCATCAGTATTTGCCTTTGATCAAAACAGAACTGAGTACAGATACAATATATTCATGATACCCCCTTTAGCCAAATATTTCATAGCGAGGCACCTTTAGCAGCACTTACAACAATGAGTCTATTTGGATAAGACTCTCCCAACTTTGCACACTTGATTACAGAAATGTTTTCCCATTCTTTTAAATTCGCAAAATCTCTTAAATTTTGATAGGGACTTTTGTTGACCAAAAATTCTCACATTTTTCCAGGTATTCTAATTGTGATCAAGGTCTTGGCTTTGAATGGGCATTTCCAACAGACATTCCAGTGCAGCTCTTGATAAAGGATTTGGGTCATTGTCCTGCTGGAAGATGCATCTTCTCTCAAGTCCCAGGTCTCTTGCAGACGTCATCAGATTTTCTTCAATTTGTCTGTACTTTGCTGCATACATTTTGCAGTCATCACAAGCTTTACAAACTCTGACACAGAGAAGCATCCCCATTGCATGATGCTTCCACCACCATGCTTCACAGTTGGGATGATGTTCTCAGGATGATGTGTGGTGTTTGGTTTGTGCAAAACAAAGTGCTTGGAGTTGAAGCAAAATATTTGAATATGAGTTGTTTCCTTCTTGCCATTCTCACATAAAGACCACTTTTGTGAAGCACCCGGACTATTGTTACAGAATGTAGTGCCTCCCAAGTCAGACATGGAAGCCATGGATGTAACTCTGAGATGCAGTAGGCTTCTTTTTTGAGGATAGCTTGTTCCAGATACACAGTTGTGCCTTATTGAATTTTTTAAATAATGGACTTAACGTTGCTCCGTAGGATATTCAATGCCTTAGAAATATTCTTGAAATACTCCTGATTGGTGCTTTTGAAGAACCTTAGTCCGGATTTGCACTGCATTAATTATGTACTATTTTTAGGAATTGTCCTAACCAACTGACATGTTTATTTCTCTTATAATCATTTGAAACACCTTAAATGCTAACTGATTGAGTCCATTCAACCAATTAAGTGACATCTAAAGACAATTGGTTGCACCACAGCTAATTTGTGTGTGTCATTACAAAGGAGGTGAATCCCTATTCAATCCATTTTCAGCTTTATATTTAAATCAATGTATAACATTTTTCAGATATAATTTATCACTTTAACAGTATGGACATTTTGTGTTGATCAGTAGAGATAGACTCTGATTAAAACCCCTGATTTTATGTTGTAATACAATAACATGGAAAAGCCCAGGGTGTTGAATACTTTTGAGAGCCACAATAATCTCTGTCTTTCATGTGTAGATCGTATTGCCTCTAGCATGATGTTGGATGGTAAAACAGACTATAGCATCAATCTGATCAACCAACAGTCTTAAACAATCTTAAAAGTCAAGTCAATGCTTGTTGAGATCTGAAGGGAATAAATCCAAATCGCTGTCTCCACTCCTTTTATTATACATGCACATCATTTTGCATACATTTTGTTTTGTACTATCCTTTTGTCTTTCATTACACTGAAACACAGATTCCCTCAGCTTGTGTCCTGGCTGGCTACTAGACCCATTTTTCACAAGACTACCACCTCATCCACTAGACCAGCATTTCATTTACTAGACAACTATGTCATCCACTGACTATCATTTAATTTTTCACTTACAGTTTGCCTTCTTGGCTTTCAGACCTCCCATTTAGGGGTTGATCTCCCATCAGCATGCCAAAACAGGCTATATCCCTCCACAGAACTTTATGCTGACCAGGGGTTTGGGTAAGACTGAACATGAAATAATTCATTTTTATTTTGTGGATATTCTGACCTCCTTTTAGAATTCTCATGTGCATCCTGTGGGTCAGTACCATGATCTCATTGTGATGGGCCAAGATAACACAACAGGGAAATGAGCAAAGATCACTGGGCCAATGTGACTCCATTAAGTGTGTGTGTGTGTGTGTCCTCACCCGGTCCCCATTACAATGTGCTTAATTTCTAATATCTACCACATGAGACGCCAGCAGCCTCTCTCCTTCACTGCTCTCTCTTTTTTTCCCTCTGTATGTCTCCCAGTCTGCCACCCTCATTCAAAGGCTTAGGGGATCAGAGCAAGAAAGAGAGGAGAATCCAGTTGTTTTTTCACTGTCAGCAGCCGTGGTCTCTCTCTCATTCTCTCTCTGCTCTCACTTTCATCTTCTCTCTCGGTCTTTTACATTCTTTTTTTGTCTTTCTATCTCTTCAGACTGTCTCCCTCCTATTTCTTTTTCTCCCCTATCTTAATCTCCCCCTCTCACAACTGAACTACTACACCACACATTCCTTTGACACATTGTCCTACACTCACACACATGTGCATGCCAAACATAATGTACACAAACGCAAACACTTCCACAGACAACATCCCCGGGTCTCACACACAGACACACGTCTAACTTAGCTATATAAAGGGGGACAACATTTATTCCCCAATATCCAAACCTAATTCTATCCCTAATTGTCACGTTTACATGGAAAGACATAAGAGAAACATATTTCAAAATGGAAACACAGAAAAATGTTATGACCACCATAGGACATTTCTGTTGCTTAGACAATTACATTTAAACTGGGATCCAATTGATATTTATCACAACCTAATGAGAACAGAACTATTTTAAACAGTAATGTATCAATGCTTTCATGCACAGTGTAAATGTTTTTTGTAAACAGTTAACACACTTGTCTATAAAAGATGCAAAACTCTAAACACATTGACCAGTCTTTGTCATAAAGGCCTGAAGCTCCTTCAAAGTTGCATTTGGCTTCTTGGTTGTCTCTCTGATCAGTTTGGATCTTGCCTGGTTATCCAACTTGGAGGAATGGCCTGACCTATGCAGGGTTGAGTGGTGCCATATGCCTTTCACTTCTTAATAATGGTCTTCATGTGCCTCTGAATTTTTTTATATCCATCCCAACTTGCGCCTTTCCACAACATTATCTTGTAGATCTTTTGAAAGTACCTTTTTGCCCATAGCGAATTATTTGCTTTGAATTGCACTACAATGCAGGTGAGTTCTCTATGACCAACTGCTTTTATTGTGAACGAATCAAAGTCTGTACATTTGATCACAGACAGAAGCCAATTGGCTTGATTTGTGATCTGGAAGGTGGTTGGTTATACCTCAGTAAGTTTGCAGTAGTAATTCTCCTGCAAACTTGGGGGTTTGTTCACTTATCCAAATGGGATATTTGACTAATATAGGTTTCTGTGTGTGATTAAAGTCTGATTTCACATGTTTTTATTTCAGGCTGTAAGGAAACAAAAGGTGAACATGTTGAAAGACTTCCTTTGGACATTCATGCACTTCAGTTACATTCTGCATATGTCAACTTCAGTAAAATCATTTTAATATACAAAATGGACATTGTAATATGTTTACTATCCATTAACAAATATAAGTCTCAACAAATGGCTCATACACATAAAGGAGTTAACCCTGTAGTTACTATTTATAGGGCCATAGTGTAATGCTTGATTGTAGTAACTTTTCATGAGATTAGGTTTTATCTTCTAATGAAAGTACTTGATTTCATATAATGTATTTAATGTTATGAGTGTGTTTGTACATTTTGCAAGTGACATTTTTCATTCTGGCATACGGTGTTGTTCTTTGGGACCTGCATGTTAATTGTTTTGAAAATGTGCTTAAGCAGTTGAGAAAAACTGTATATGTGCCATTTTTTGATAATATAATTATATTATGCACATAAAAGGTAAGTAACCATATAATAACAGCGCAGACTGCATTTCTTTTCTCCATAAAATTATTTTACAAAAAATTACCAATGCAGAATGTCAACATGAATATCCAGAAACCAACAGCTTTTATTTTTAACCTATTTTGTCCATTACAAATGCTATATACACTGAGAATAAAAGAAAAGACAAACTAAGAAATCACAGCAATAAGAAGGCAATTTCTAAAATCTATCTTATACATATTTTAATCTACACTGCAGTGTGGTAGAGCATTATAACTCACCTACTGTCATTCTTAGATATTCCTACTATTGTTGCCACTATTGATACACTCGCTGCCCAGCCTGATGTGGAGAACCTATGACTGGCAACATGGTCCATACATGAGGCAAGAATTTAAACTGAAACTATATTTCTTGGTATTCCACTTTGAGCTACTCCAACTGCGCTCATCTTAAGCCCTTTTCCCTTCCCCTTGCTCTGCCAATTCTGGCTAATAGCAACTCAAAGGCGACCTCATTAATGCATGAATATGGATTGATTTCTGATTGAACAATTGTGCAAAGTTTTTTGGTGTATTACAGGTTGATGAAATTCACATTCAAGGGAGGAGTTTAAATTAGCTGTGACCAAATGTTTTTTATTTAGTTTTGCATCATTTACTCGGCTGACTTTTGCCTTTTTTGTAGTGTTGTGTTTACTGTTAGGCAAAATTTGCTTCGTTTATTTAAGGGATCAACATGACCCCAGTTTCATTAATATAGAAATAATACTTCATACTTAATAATATTTAATACTTTTTCAAAATAATACTTAAGACTTTTTCATTAATAAAGAGAAACTTTTTTTTAAGTTATAGGGTTATAGGGTTATAGTTATAAAAAATACTTGATTTTACAGCATCCTGTATCTGATCTGGGGCCAGAGATTTTCACATACTTCTCAGGCTATATTTTCTGATGGTCTGTATAACTGGAAATTACATTATCCTGAATTCCTCTTCCTGTCTGGATTTCTCGAAACCTATACTGAATGTTTGTTTTCTACAACCATGTCCACAACAGCTAGTTCTTGGGCCTCAGAAATTATGCATGGTCACCACCATCAACTGATGTCTCTCAATTCTAGAAAAAGTGTAAAACATTTGTTCATTGCTGATACAAACAGCTTCCTTGAATGTGAACCAATTCTACTACAAAACCTGTACATAATGTCTTTGCTTAATTGTTGTTTAATTGGCAGTCAGTCCTAGTTAATTCATAAAATAGGTTGACATTTGGCAACAACTGTTTAAGTAAAAGGACAAAGAGAAACAATACAACCTATGCATTCATAATAGTTTAGCTGCCTTTTATGGTACATAATATAAAATATTGATAGTACCAAAATGTTTTACATTCAACCATAAAAGATGGTTAACCATGCTAGGGTACTTTGATAGTTCACTTTAGTACTTATTGGGATATTGTGTAATGATTGATAGAAATGCATTTTCATATGTTGTATGTTTTGATGCAACTAGTTGACTTTGTCATGCAAAGGGTCCTAGTGCATTTTACGAACAGATTTTGGCATCTTGGCCATTCGTGTTTCAGTTTTGGTCTGCGTGTTAACTCTTTAAAAAAACAAAATCTGGTTGGACAGATGTTTTTTTAGGTATAGCGATTCAGAAAAAGTTTAGGGACAGTAAACATAGTAAAATATGTAAAATATGTTCTCTTAATCATCATGTGATTCCTCTATTCTAAGCTCTTTTTTATTATGATTTAAGGAACAAGGCTCATTCAGAGTTGTATGATGGTAATACAACTCTGAATAAGAAAAAAAATGATACTTAGAGAGACAAAATCCTTGGCATTGATCAAAATGTTAAGTGTTCTCAACTGACTGGTTGAATTACAAGGTGTTTTTTGTTGACTTTGGGAAAGAGGAATATAACTTCTTAAATAATATAACTTCTTAAATTAAAAGAAAACGTAATTGAATAATCAAGCTTTGTCCAAAATATTCAACTGAACCAGCCACCACAGAAAAAAACGTTTTACAGACATTTCCCATGACTATGACATTTCCCATTCCATTCTGTGTGGCCCGCGGCTGAAGCCATTCAACCTTTCAAAATGTCTAATGCCTTTGGCCTCTTGTGTCAACCAACTACTTAGTAAAGCCAGTGCTCTTCCCCCACACCTCCTTCTGATGCAGACTCATAACACAAGTTGTGCCATCAAGGACACATATATGAAAGAGATTTTTAAGGAGTTAGGTTCTTGTACATGAATAGGTATTCAAAGAATGTAACTGAACTTGGGTCTGTATCAGCAAAAATTATTTGATTCATTGACAAGAGGCATTGGCAGAAATTACACAGGGAGCTACAGGGAGACTGGGAACAAGATTTTAAGTAAGGAACAACAAAACAAAAACACTGCAAGGCACAACGTTTGAATGTCAAACAACAGTTTCAAGAGGCTTGACAGAAGAAAAACTCCCCATATATTATTTTATTTTATCCTTAGCGTGAGAAAAGGATATGGTAGGTGTGAGGAGAAAGGGAGAGTTCCAGGGATATGAAGGGAAAGAAAATAACCCAAATGTCTTGAGGATTGTGTTTGTATGCACTAGCATGTGCATGCATGCCTCCGTGTGTTTCCATGAATGAGTCCAACCATGCTCACATGCATGTAGGCCTACCTGCGTGTGTTTCCATGAATGAGTCCAACCATGCTCACATGCATGTAGGCCTACCTGCGTGTGTTTCCATGAATGAGTCCAACCATGCTCACATGCATGTAGGCCTACCTGTGTGTGTTTCCATGAATGAGTCCAACCATGCTCACATGCATGTAGGCCTACCTGTGTGTGTTTCCATGAATGAGTCCAAACATGCCCACATGCATGCAGGCCTACCTGTGTGTGTTTCCCTGAATGAGTCCAACCATGCTCACATGCATGTAGGCCTACCTGTGTGTGTTTCCATGAATGAGTCCAAACATGCCCACATGCATGTAGGCCTACCTGTGTGTGTTTCTATGAATGAGTCCAAACATGCCCACATGCATGTAGGCCTACCTGTGTGTGTTTCCATGAATGAGTCCAAACATGCCCACATGCATGTAGGCCTACCTGTGTGTGTTTCCATGAATGAGTCCAAACATGCCCACATGCATTTAGGCCTACCTGTGTGTGTTTCCATGAATGAGTCCAAACATGCCCACATGCATGCAGGCCTACCTGTGTGTGTTTCCATGAATGAGTCCAAACATGCTCACATGTAGGCCTACCAGTGTATGTTTGCGCTTGTGTATCCACAGCTTAGACCATGGCCCCTGTTACCCAAAGTTGTAGGCTGGCTGCTGCCGCTCTGCTCAGAGAGGGCCCATGGCACTGTTGCAGGCGCTCTAAAGACCTACTGTATGTGCCAGGGACAGACAGCTGCTATTAGAGCCTGATTCTTTCAGGTTCACAGGGCGTGAAAGGGCCTGATTGAGGGTCTCTGATCCCAGCGAGGGTGGTCTCTCTCTCTCTTAGAGGTGGGAGGGGATATGGGACCAACACCGGGAGTCACGTGACATGCTCCACGCTGAGCAGACCAAAATGGAATCTACTGGACAAAAACACACCACTTGTTGCTGCCTGCCTGGCGTTGGTCTGGCATGGTCTGCTAATATCTGGAATTTTCTCTGCAATGTTATCTGACCAAATAGAAGAAAAGCATGTTCTTCTATACCTTTGTTTAGATGTTCGATTTGAGGACTCATTTCAGTTGCGTTTATGAAGGCTACAGGGTGACCTCCAGGATTTAAAAAAATCAAGCAATTATTTTTCTGGTATCCTATTTCTGTACATTAAATATTATCAGATAGGTCTAAAGCCAGATTGATAACTTCTGAAAAAAGTGACTATATGTTCCCTGGTTAAACAAAATCACAACTTCCCTTTCTTTACATAACATACATTCTCATATATTCACATATATGAATTTATAATCAAACACTCTGATATAATAACAATAAAACATGAACAACACTGCCTATTAATCACATCATTTTAAATAAAAATATAGTCTTAACAGAGTCGTCTGGTGAATTTAAATGAATAAATGAATAGATAAATGAGAAAAATGACTCATCAGTTTTAAAACAGTTCAAGCGCTCTTCCCTGGGAAACAGTTAGCATAAGAGAGTAGTATGATTTATTTACTGAAACACTGTCTTACAGGGATCCTTTTGGCTGTAACACAGAACCCTCACTCTGAGAAAGAGTGTGGGGGAGAAGGAAGATCCCCTACAGAGGTTTTCACACCAACCAGACAACAGACCATTCCCAAGTGCAACTCTCTATTTTCCCCTCCTATCTGCTTTTTACTCATGCCTTGCAGCTCTTGATCTCAAACCAGATCAGCAATAAAGACCTATTTTGTTCCATAAGGTCAGGAGATTGTTCTTGTCAGGTCATGGGGTCAGGACAACCTCCTGGACATTCTGTATATGCAGGTTTTATGTGTGACCAAACCAGGAAAACACCCCGGCCCTATTTGTAGTTGTGAAGTGTTGATTACCATACAAAAGTCTTTTGGCTGTGCTCCTTGTCAATAAAGGATGAAAAGGTGTTTGCTTGTTGAGTTCAGTCTTCTGTTGACAAACCCTCATCCTCAGCTGAATGTTGTCAAACCACCATAATTTGACCACATTAGCAGATCAAATCTTTAAGAGTAATTACAGAGTAATTACAGATTTCTGAGTTTTATGTAAAAGGCCCACACATGTCAACTTGGACATTACATGTATAACTGTTTTCCACCTCTCAGGACACCCTCTCACTTTTCCCTGATTCACCTTTAATACAGTGGCAGGCAATAATAATGATGTCGTTTTGCAGTGGTGGTGGGTGTCCTGACAGATCCCATTTGGAAAAGATATTGGCACCTCAAGTATTTCAGGTTACAAGAAACAGCTGTTCTCATGTGCCCCTACGACCCTCCGTGGAATTCTATAGCCTAACCCCGGTATGAAGACACACACGACGAGGCCGGTGGCTTTTTAGTCTGTTTGGCTGTGGCACTGTACGAGGAGTGTAAACCCATAGTAGCATATGGTGGCGTTTCGAGGGGATAAGTCATTCAAAAATGTTGGCTAACGTAATTATTTGTGTTGCTTTACGCTTGTATCACCGCGTCATGGGCACCAGAACCAACATTAATACGCAAAGGCAAATGCTTAGAAATGCACTGATTCTTGAAAAGCAATTTTCAACAATTAAAAGGTATTTACAAGCCAAAAATAAGGTTGGGAATATCCAGGGCAAAGTTAAAGAAATTCTTATCTCATCTAAGGCTACTGAAATGTCTGATATATCCTAGATGTTATCAACTGACAGCATACATTTTAATCAATCAATGTAAATAACTAAAGACAGAACCTGCCTTGTTTTTTGTAAATTTTTGACTGACTAATCGCATGCCACACAATTCCCACAACAAGGCCAATCCAATTAGACCGCCATCAACCGACGTGAGGACAATTTGGCAATACTCATGGTATAGCCCACTGAATGTTACCGATTGCCAATACGTGAGAACAAATGCCCTTGTAACACCACATTTCAATCAAAATCACTCATAACCTGCCATAGAATACACAGTAGATGGATTAAGAAAATGCAATACCTTATATGAAACGCTGAATAAGACTGCATCAGTTTGTTGATTTCATACCAAGGCTTAGGAACTTTTGGAAGCTCAGGGCTTGAGCGTCCCGCTGGGGGTTCGAGAATTTCCAATAAAGCTCCCTCTGCTTTCTGGCAGATACAGATGGGGCTGCCGGAATTCTCCTTTCTTTCTCTTCTGTCTTTGCGTTGTTCAGTTCACGTCTTTATCCACTTTTTATTAGTTTCTTCCCATGATTTTCTTTATTCACGAAGTCAGTGTGCAGGATAACACTGAACGAACCCCATTTTCGGTAACCCAACTCCCGAAAGCCCGAAGTTGGTTGCACAGTCAATGGGGGAATGCAAGACCTCTCCTCCCCACTCTCTCCCTCCTTTCTCGAAATCTGTGGACCACCCCGAAACAGGAAGTTCACTTTTTGTTTTTCTTGAAAAAAGACCATGCTGGCTTCTTGGAGTTTTCTTAGTGCAAAAAAAGTTTCTTCCACTAGCTAAAAACCATGTAATGCCAGCGAACAGAATAAACAACATGTTATAAAGGTTAATTATAACATTATTATAACTATTAAATGTTTCAAAATTGTTATAGAACATTGTTTACTATCATATTCACTAAATATTTTTTAAACGTTTATTGCTTTGTCATGAATGTCTAAAAGTTATATGGCACCGCATTTAGCGTTTTTTCATTTATTTTTGTTCAATTGTTGAAGTTTCTCTTTCTTGGGCATGCTGCGTGTGTGGCTCAAGGGATGCTGAATGTTACGCTTTACTGGAAACCAAGGTACACCACAAAACCTGGACTGGAGTGCAACCACTAAGTCTCAGGAAGGGTTGCAGTAAGTTTAGAGCGCAATGGGGCTCGCACAAAAGGCACGTGGCACAATATTTGCTGCAATTGTGTACCCTGTACACAACATAATATACTGACATATGTACAGTAGCGTCAATGTTAAAAATAACTACGGAATAAGTGAATGTAATCGTGCCAGCAGAGTAGGGTAGGGTACTTTGGTAACACTTCACATCCAGTTATTTCAACTGAGTCGCATTACAAAAGTCTCATTACAAAAGAAACATTAAATAAAAAATAAATGAAAGGTGTTTTTACAGCTTGCTTCTATTCGCACACACTGTATATGTAGAATTTTTATTTAACATTCATTAAATTTGTATATATTTGCAAACAGTACCTATCAAAAGTTTGGACATACATTGTAGAATAATAGTGAAGACTTCAAAAGTATGAAATAACATATCCAAACATGCAGTAAAATGTAGTGTTATACAAATCAAAATACATTTATATTTTAGAGTCTTCAAAGTAGCCACCCTTTGCCTTGATGACAGCTTTGGAGACGCTTGTCACCCGGAGTGCCTTTCCAACAGTCTTGAAGGAGATCCCACATATGCTGAGAACTTGTTGGCTGCTTTTCCTTCACTCTGCAGCCCAACTCATCCCTGACCATCTCCCTTGAGTTGAGATAGGATGATTGTGGAGATCAGGTCATCAGATTCAGCACAATAATTTTGCTTTTAGTTAAATAGTCCTTACACAGCCATGTGTGTGTGTGTTTTGGGCTGTTGTCCTGTTGAAAGCAAATGATAGTCCCACTAAGCCAGATGGGATGGCATATTGCTTGATCTTCTTGAAGATGTTTTAATTCACTGACCTTAATGCATTTATGTTAATGATAGCCTGCTTATTTGAGCTGCCATAATATATACTAGTATAGTACAAACATAATATTGGGCTTCTGTATACCAATCCTACCTTGTCACATCACAAATGACATCTCAAACTGGCTTAAACACATTATGGAAAGACATTTCTCAAAGGCCCACCTGTTAATTCAAATGCTTTCCACGTGACTACCTCATGAAGCTGAGAAGGTAAACAATGTGCAAAGCTTTCATCAAGGAAAAGGGTGTCTACTTTTAAGTATCTATATTACATTTATTTGGATCTCTTTAACACTTTTTTGCTTGAGCTAGGTAGGATGGTTAATATTTGTCATTTACTTTATATGTCTATCGATACATCTGGACATTAATATTGACTATGTCAGTTTTTAGGCCTATTAGGATTAACACAGTTGAATGAAACCTGATGGACATCTACAGCCATTATTGGCCCTGGCATAGCAACACGAAGCCCACTAAGCCCACTCATCTGGCTTAGCTATGTGTTGAGATATATATCGGAACCAACTGCCTGTGATTGTTGTCCCGCACGTTGAGATTGGGTAGGCGACTTCAATTCTGTCTCTGTATATATCACCCGTGATATAATGTATCAAATACCTCTTAAATTGGATATTTTCAACACTTTGTGATTTAGGAAAAGCTTTACATTTTGCAATTAAATAATTTAGTTACTGCTCTTATCCAGAGCAACTTATAGTAATAAGTACATGTATTTCACACGTTTTGCCCTGGCTTCCTGTGGGAATTGAATCCACAACCATGGTCTATCATAACTTCTTTATGTGTGTCAAACTGTGCTACTGAAAAGGGGACATAAAGAAGGACTATAATGCTGCTCATTGACTTGCATTTGATTTGCTTAATCTACTGTATATTCTATTCTGTGGGGGAATGGCGATGTAAATAAGATCTAACAGAGAAAAAACTGTTGACTTGCATAAAATTCCCTTACATTGCACACATGTACATTATATATA
>JACXGJ010002729.1:18549-43090 GCA_016801105.1 Esox niger | reverse complement strand
AGTCTTTAGAAATTGATTGGCAAATTCAATGAGTTTGGACATAATTTAGAAAGGCACGCATGTGTCTGTATAAGGTCCCACACTTCACAGTGCAAAAACCAAGCCAAGAAATAAAAAACACTCTCCTTTGACCTCTGCTAAAGCACTGAATGTTCCCAGGAGCACAGTGGGCTCCATCATTGGGAAATGGCAGAAGTTTGGAGAGGTTAGGAGCCACCAATATTCTTTCTAGAGTTGGCTGTCCTGTCTTTCCGGTAAAATAAAATAATAATCATTCTTAAAAATATTTTAAATACTCTCATTATAGACACTTTTCTCATCCAGATTTGACAGTCAGTAAGCTCAGAAAATAAATGCACCAAAGCAAACTAAACCTTTCCGCTCTGGAGTTATTAATAATTTATTCAGAACCTTTAGAAATTTTATAAAATACACAAAGAACATACACGCACACACAAAATAAAATATATTCACTGGCATTGTTTGAATCAGTTATTACCTATGATGAAAAAAATACTTTTCATAATATATATATATATATATATATATATATATATATATATATATATATATATGTGGATGTACTTAATTTAATAAGTATTGATTAAGAAAACATGGATTAAAAAATATAAATTGGCATGGGATGGAGTCGAAAGGAAAGTTCCAGGTGTTCATTCATAAGTCCATCAAAGCTCATAGAGAGCTTACAGCATTAGATGGATTATCACTTCAACTAAGCCCATGTAGTGCAGCCAGGCAAACCAAGGCCAACATGTCAGTCCCTGGATAACTTTTCATAGAGGTGAGAGAAAATGAGAAACTGTACCAAAGCCCATTGATTTCCTCATTGGAACTTATTCAGATCAAGTCAGATAATCACAAAGCTTAGCATGTTTTCTACTTTGGCTGAAGTTTAGTGGAGTGTCAAGTTCTATTTGCATTAAATGGCATGGCAGAAAAAAAAGCTGTACTTCATTAGATTTTAGACATTTTGCAGATGCTCTAGAGCACATAACAGTTAGTGCATGCATTTTCACTTCACCTGAGTTTAATGAAAGCTACATATAAATACACACATACAAACGTATATACTGTATACAGTATATAATAGTAATGATTGAAGAATACTTACTGAACTGAAGAGGCTAAACTGAAAAGGGTAAAAGGCAGTCTAAAATATTACTATTAAGTGGATTCAGTGTGAAATGAACCAATGATTCACTCACTGAAAACGTGAAAGAGATTGTGTTGACTAATGATTTTTTACTAGCTTTCACCCACCTACTTCAAAGCATACAAAGATTAGCAATGGTCATGAAATGTAGTCCTACATTCAAATTATTTTTGTATGTTTTGATTAACTACCACAAGAAACAATCATTTCATCAATTTAACAATTAGATTTTTTTATTTTGGTATTTCAGCAAGTTATATAAACTAATAAACCATTTAAATTATAACATTTATAAAATGTGCAAACTGCTTATAAACAATGTGACTAACTTTCCAAGTCAAATGTCAGTAAATATGATTAGAATATATCTAATTTCCAGGTGTTGTAAACATTCATGTAGAACGTGTCCATCTTGATTACCATACCAACTGATAAGAGCATTGCAATGTATAATATATTTCTGTGTGATCAACACCTCTTTTAAAAATTATCACTGTTTTCCATTCACCATCACCAGAGGGCACTGTCACACAGCTAAAAAACAGAAAAGAAAAATCTAAGGTGCTATGCAACTTTTAGAACCCCAGACATACTTATCATTAACCAACAAATATCAAAAGACTATACATGTCTATTATTATTATTATTGAATCTAATACTTATGTGTTGTAATTGTCTGCACCTTATAATGACTATTATTATTGTTCGTTTTTTTTAAGTAACATACTTATTCTCAAATGTTTAAGATTTGAGGATATTGTAGGTATTGAAAAATGTCAACACTGAAGCTACAAGTGTGTAACTATATGTATATATCTTATACATTTTAAACCTTCATGTATGTGCCTAACAACTGCTGCCTATTTGGATTTCACACTTCCTTGCAGAATATCTGTGTCGAAAGACCTGTACATCTGTTAATTTCCCCGGTTCTATCAGGTCTCAGCTGGATATTTAGATATGGGTTCAGAGGTCACATCAGATGATGCAAGAACATATTCCGGTGGTTGCACACAGGTTGTGGTACCCTGTGGGGAAATATTCAACCACGTGGATAATGGGTCTCTTCCAACCACCACACATGGTGTCAAAGGGGAAGTCATAAACCTCCCTAACTGTAAAAAAAAATGTCATCAGATATAGATACCTAATGTTGACATAAAGGCAAAGTTACATCACTTTTGGGCATTTAGCCATGAACTATGTAATTTAGATTTAGATCTAAAGTGCCTTCCTAAATTACTGGGAAAGTAAAATAGCAAATTTTGTTGTACAATCAAGATATGTGAAAATACAACTAAAAGATGAATGATGAAAAAGTACAGTATATCATCTTTTATGTCTATT
This sequence comes from Esox niger, assembly GCA_016801105.1. Taxonomy (NCBI): domain Eukaryota; kingdom Metazoa; phylum Chordata; class Actinopteri; order Esociformes; family Esocidae; genus Esox; species Esox niger. Next base: position 40,569 of record JACXGJ010002729.1, on the reverse strand, counting down.
TCAACACTTTAGTTTACATAAACGTTTTACTAACCAAGAGTACCAGCACTGTCAGAGATCCATCCCGGATTTTATGCAAGCATAAGTATTGGGACATTTGGCTCACAACTGCTTCTACTTGATCAAGTGTTCCATTTTACATTGATTGTTAACACATTAAATTGTAGTGAGTGTATAGCCTCAGTTCCACCCTTTTCTTTTAAGAAAAACACCACGTTGTTTCTTGACTGTTCTCTGTAATTGTGAGAATGAACAGTAAGATTTCTAGTTGCAGTCAAATTATTTGCATTTCTTTGCACAAACGTCTGTATTTATAGTTTCCTATATTTTATTGATCAGCATTTTCATTATATTATCAGTTTCATAATTTGTTGGTTGTTGAAGTACTTGATAATTACTAAGGGATCATTACAAATTTGTGACAATTCATTTAAAATGAAAAATCTAATTGAATATCCAAAATAAGCTCGGATGCATCACAGGAACTTGAATGCAGTTCATCCACCTTGGGTGTAAGAAACCATCAAACAGCGACATGATATTATCTTAATATATAATGTTGTTAGGTTATATATCTTATACTAAATACATTTCCCGCCATAAGGATTGGGATAGACATGTCAATTGGTATTTTTGCTGTATTGCCACGCATATTTAAATACAATTAAAAGGTGAATATGAAGAACAGACTGTCACCTATAATTTGTCTCTCGGCCGCATCCCCGCACAGCAAGCCTGCAGTGCTCATTCGGAACACCGACGCCTGTTTGTCATTATTGCACCCACCAGTGTTCCACTTCAATATCCCCATATACGTTTCTCCTTTCGTAGTTTTTAATACATATTCGGTGTTCTCGCGTAGTTTCTGTAACCTTTTAGTTCTTTATTAAAAATAATATATTCTCCATGGGCCTATCCTGCGTCCAGTTTCAAATATAGTTTCAGCAAATGTGTTTTGTCAACTACGAATAACAGCACTTTCATAGTTCCATCCCCCAGTTTAAGGTGAGACTAAGTAGCCACTTAACCCAAAAAGTATTAAAGCTAGTAGCTTATAGTGATAGGCAGAACGACCCTTTCCGAAACACTGATACAATCGAAACATTTCTGTCGAGGCTTTACGAAACAATCGAAACATCTGCTCGACAGTGACATTTGTAGGTTAAAAATAATCAGATGTTCACCGTTCATAAAGACGTATTTCGTGATATCGTTACGCAACAGTGTGGTGTGTGTACTCAATGAAAAGAGAAATTAGAAAGTGGGGTTCGTCTCCTACATTTCTCTTGCATTTCCAGATTGCTTTTCATTTAACCATCCATCCATTATAATGTTTTGGATTGTAAAAGCGTGTGGATGAAAGGGGTTTCATAGGAGGCAAGCAATTATTTAATCAGCAACATATGGCAATAAATACAAAAATATCGAAAGATCAAATGTGTGACCTCTTTGTATGAGGTTTTACTTTGTCAGTTTGTATACAGTACAAAAATCTTGGCGTAAGGGAATCATTTTACATTTTGAGGTTCAAAAGTAAATATATACTTTTAAATAAAATGTTATCTGCATCTTTTTATGTTAAGCGTATCTCTATTTAGTAACTTTTATTTAAGAATGGAAGGGAGTAGCTATTGTTTCAGTATATTTATCAGATGCTATGTGAAGCCATGTTGTTTCTAGCTAAACATTTACCTCAAGAGTTCAGATGGGGTTAGTTGTCACACTGGTAATGGGGTTGGTTGTCACAAAGTGGCAGGGCCCTTTTCTAGCGCCAACCTAAAAAAATGTCTGAAGTGCATTATGTGCAAGAGTTGGGCATACAAAAGTGCCCCCCTTACTTTCAGACAGTGGATGTTTCTTGAATGGATAATGTTTTGCTTTATTAAAAGCCTTAATATTTCTATGCCTGCCTCTGTGGATTATCTGTAAAAAAAATCCACACAATGGTGAAACTTTATTGATTAACACATTACAAATTGTTTTAGAACATTACAAATATATCTTAATTTATTGTTGCACATCTAATTGGGATATTACAGTGATAACCAATCCCACCAATTTTTCAGAAGGATTTCCTGTTCTGTGAAGAAAACCCTCTTGGGAGTCCAGTACCCAGCTCTAGGAAGTGATTTGGATCCCTGGCACTCTAGCCTCGGCCTCTTGGTCACATGACCAGAGTTAGGGAGTAACCAATTACAAGTAATCCTTTACATGTATTAACAGTAACTTGAATCTGTTAGGTTACCAACAAAATTAAGTAACTATAATCTGTTATGTTACCAGCAAGATATTGTAATCGGATTACAGATACATTTGAAAAAATGTATGATTACTTCTTGGATTACTTCAACTGAAAGAGAATATATGTGCATGAAATAATAAAATTGCGTTCATTGGTTATAATTGGCTACATACAGGGACAATACAAAAAATAATGGATAGGTGGGCGATGCCTAATTTTGGGGGGCCTGGGCTTACTCCCCTTTACATCTTTACATTATGTATTTTTAGAGTAACAATGGATGTAAAATCTATCAAACAAGGTTATTTTTGGTCAAGGTTGGCTAAAAGTATACCTGTCTCATAATTTGTGCAAAACGCTGATCTAATATGACTTAAATTCTTAAATTTCTTTGTTTAATTCTAAATAAAGAAATTAATGTCCACTCTGTCTTCATCCATCCAACACCAACAAAAGTCACAAAAACCGTTGTACAATATAACCAAAATACTTGTGTTAACTATAGTCTATAATAAATGAACATATACAGTATATTATGATTCTAAGCGAGATTTCTCTGAATCATTCTGAATCAAAAAACAATTTAGTCATTAGCCCATTCATCTCAGAGTAAAGTCATACATACTAAAAAAGGAAAAAAATAAACAATTAAAACTGCCTCTTCCTTCCTCTGAACAAGATACATTGCAATATGTTAACCCAAACAAACATGAATCTGTGAAACACGCAATTTTGTAACTGTGTTCCTGATGATTATTAAAGCCATACAAATGTTAAGCTTGCAAGTTATTAATGGGAAATGAATATTTTCAGTAGTTGTTAGTGTTGTCGTTAAGAAAAACGACCCCCTATTATCGGCCACCGTCCCCAATTATTGTCCACCTTACTATTTTGTTGAAGTTCATTATAATTTATTTTGATTTGTATTAAAAATGACAGATCTTAGTCACATCTGAAGTGTCTACTAGAAAGTTGTAGCTAGCTTTCTTGCCTTTCGGTAAAGAGAAAGACTGATCATTTTGAATTTACATGACGCTTGGTCTGTCAAGCAAGTCGAATTTCACAAAATGCACCTAGTCTAAATAATTTCCATACATGGTATTTTACGATCTCAAAAAATAGTTTTAACCTCCAAACATTTCTATAAATAATGGTAGAGGGCTAGCTGAAAGTTTATATAGATTAGCAAAACGTACCGTTGCTTTCCAGTGCTATTACATTTTTAAGTTCATAAGAGTTACTTCTCCGACCACTAGAAATGTTAGCTACTATAGATGAGTGCAGTTTATCGGGATACTTTGCCTTCGTGTCATGCTCCCCACCCATTTTGGGGGGAAAACAGTAGATTTAATTTGACAGGCGCTGAATACAGAATCCGACATCTTTCGCAGTAAATCGTACAAAACAAGAAAAGCATATTGCATTTTTGCAATTAATAGCACAGACACTAAGGCCAGTCAGGCAAACAATAATTGCATGTGAAATAATGACCGGCCATGTTATATAGAGAAAACACAAGAAATAGGGGTTGAGTGTCCATTCAGTCTGCCTCCATCAAAGTGGAAGAACGACCCATGCCTCCATCAAAGTGGAAGAACGACCCAACCCAGTGGCCGGAGGTGTCATATCAGGATATATACAGCTACCTTACTGAATCTCCAGGTAATGTATTTATAACATCTGTCACTTTATTTAGCTGTTTTGGTAGTCTGTCAGATGTGACTACTGTGATTACTGTATACTGATTAAATCGCTAACATGTATCACAACCTACTAGCTAGCACCCTGTAACTATAGGCTACAACATACAGTAGACACTAATTCCATCCTCACCCCTGTCACATACAGTTCAAATACACATGCACTAATGTACCAAATAATTCCTATGACCGCAGTGCACGAACCCGACATTAAAGCCCCCCTAGAATAGGCCTTGTGACGTCCCTGGCGACTGACAACATATAAGCTAAGAGTGCAGTTGTATAATCACCGTTTGCTTCTTTTATTTGCGTTTTGAAAATCCATCACTGGTTACGTTCTCAAAGTTAAAACGTATTTGTATGCGTGTCTTTCTTCGTGATTGCGAGCGTGGGGTTTCTGCAACATTTTGACAATGTTTGTGGTTGTGCAGCAAATCAGTAGACTACTGCAAATTAAGTGTACGCGCGAAAAGCTACAGATATCTTGATTTTTATTCACAATAATGTCAATACCCTTTTTGTGAAATTGACGTTCATTTTTCCCACACTGTTTTAAAGCAATAAAAAACATGAATAAAACACAAATAACCGAATAGGTTAACACATCCTTAGATTTGGGGTTATGTTCAGATAAAATGTCAGATTCTGGGATATCAAAGATTATTGGATTCATTGAAATTACTGAATATCGGACAGAAAGTAATGGTTTACAAACCCTTTCCAGAGGCACTCTACATAACCCAGAAGGTAAAATGCAAATCCTATTTATGGCCAGCTATGTAAACTCTAACATTGATTGAGAGTTTTCAATTGGTTATAGGCTATTCCTATGTCTTCTAATGCCTCTAAATATTAAAGTAATCAAATTACTGCGTTTGAATAATCAAAAAGTTACATTACTGATTACAAATGTGTACAGGTAACTTGTAACTGTAAGGGATTATGTTTGAAAAGTAACGTACCCAACCCAGCACATGGCAAATACCATATGTTTTGGCCACTCCCCTGATTGATTTATCCTATTTAATTTCATATGAAGCCCTCTCCAGCCAAATAAGTGGGACTCCCCTGTCTGTCTTCTTTTGATATGTGTCAAACTGTAAGCAAATGTGTTCCCACTGTCTATTAGCATGTTATCAAGTTTATGTAGGCCTTATGATTTAAAATAAATAAATGAAAGTTCAAGGATGATTGGAACAAGGCGTTACAACTGTCCCTGTATCACCAGCCATGTTTTCACCTCATGTGATCTCAGGACAGTATCCAAAAAATACATCTGTTAAAAAAGTAAAAATGTTACCTAAAAAACGCTTTTGCAAGTTTTCAAATGTGTCTCCTTTTTTTGTAAGAAAGAAAACAATCTAACTAAGCCTATGCAGAGTGAGTGTTGTCACTCTAGCTTGTTTCTGATTGGAGGAATTTAAGGTGTTACAACCGTACCTAGTCTCCCCTACACACTAAACCACTAATGTAATTATGGCAGACAATCTTCTAATTCAATAAAATTTAATTCATAAAATATTTTTGTTGAACCCCTTGAAATAAAGCCGAAAATCTGCACTTCAGTTTCATCTTGGCTGTTTCATTTCAAATCCATTGTGGTGGTATACACAGCCAAAATTATAAAAATCTTGTCAGTGTCCGAATAACCTAATGGTATTTTTAATGAACCTAACTGTATTTTTTGTTATTTTTTTAACATATTGCTCAGTCTATTGTTTGTCTTTGTTTTTATTTATTTTCTATGAATTGTTTGTACTAATGGGCCAGAACAAATCTCTTGTTTGTTGTGAAACTTTTATTGCAATAAAGCTCATTCTGATTCAGAAATAGGCAAACTTGCAGAAGTGACCCCACTCATTCCAAGTTGTTAGCATAGCACCTGGTTTTCAAAACGCCATTACCAACAGCTCTGTATTTCTGTTTCGGTCCTTTCAATCTTCAAAGTATTGTTGTTTCGTTAAACCTGCTAAATCTTAGCAAAGTAGTTATTGCAGCATGCTTTGGGTGTACATCTAGCAAAACTTTTGACAGAATGAAGGTTGACTAACATTCATCTCTTTCTTTGCATAGTTTCAACCAAGATGTCAAAGCAAATACTGTCAGGTCGGCATCTTAATCAACTTATGTCAACTGATGAAGTTATTGATTGAATCATGGTAGCGTATCGCACCGGACTAGCATCCGGTGTGCCCATCTGTTAAAAACTTTAGATTTGTTAATTCAATATTTTTGTGGATCACATGAAAATTGCATGAAGTTCTGAACTGTTTTATGGGCTACTCCTGGATAGGCTGCAGCTACAAGAGTTTGGCACTGACCTGTTTGGAGACATAGGATGTAAATAGCCCAGTTATCCAACAACAGTTTTTATCAGCCCTAGCTCAAGGAATTAATGTCATCTTCTTGTTCTTTCAAATTAACACCTAACTTAGATTCCTATGGCTCTTACAACGCAGAATTCTGTGGATGTGGATGTGTGCTTTGGGTCGTTGTTGTGCTGAAAAGTGATGTTCAGTGTTGTTTTTGCGCCAAACAAAACTTTTATGGCCAAAAGTTTCTACCTTGGTTTCATCAGACACATTTTCCCATGTGCTTTGGGAGACTTGATGTTTGTTTTTGCAAACCTCAGCCAGGCTTGGATGTTTTTCTAGCTGCCCATCTAGCTGCCCATCTGACTAGCATCACCACTCTTCATGGGTCTGTGTTAGAATATGTGAACACTTACAGATATCTAGGTGTCTGGTTTGACAACTCACTTTCCCTCCAGACCCATATTAAGCATCTCCAGTCCAAAAGTCTAGGGTTGCCTTCCTCGTGCCGCCAATTTTGCCCTGGTGAAAATGACCAATATACCAATCCTAAACTTCAGTGATGTCATATATAAAACTGCCTCAAACTCTCTCCTGAAGAAAATCTACACGCGCACATTGATCCTGCATATACAGTGCACATAAAAAGTCTACACAACCCTGTTAAAATGCCACGTTTTTGTGATGTAAAATAATGAGACAAAGATGAATCATGTCAGGACTTCTTCCACTTTTAATGTGGCCTATAATGTGAAAAATTCAATTGAAAAACCAAGTGAAACCTTGTAGGGAAAAAAGAAAAAAGAAAAACCTTACAATAAGCTGGTTGCATAAGTGTGCACACCCTCTTATATCTGGGGGTGTGGCTGTGTTCAGAATTAACCAGTCACATTCAAACTTAAATAAAAATCATTACAAACCTGCCATCATTTTAAGTGACTGATTAATCACAAAAAAGTTAAGCTGTTCTAGTAGGGTTTTCCTGGGTTGAGTAACTGTCAACCATACCTGCGTGGTCGGTGTGGCTGTGATTTGGCAAGTCATTTTACATGCTCTAGCTAAGCTAATGGGTAGCTGGGACAAGCAGACTTGACAGGTCGCAAGGCAGAAGGAGGTGACGGTGGTTCAGCACGGCTGTGTTGTGACTGGGTCAGTGATGGGCGATAGTAGAAGGGAGAATGGAGCTGCTATGGAGCATAGCGGTACAGGTAAGGGCAGGACAGGTAAGCATAAGGAGCGGGATAAGGGAGGTACGAAAGGGGGTGGGAAATGGTTGGACAGGACAATGGAGGAAGAAGTGAACAAGAGACGGAAAGTTGACAGTATGGGTAAAAGTGAAGGTGACAGGGGAGGAAAGAGTAGTGGGGAGGAAGGGCCAGGAGTAGGTGACAAGGTTCCCCATTGAATATGGGCAACAAGGTAGTGCTGACGTTTGTGGAGGGGGGTGTTGGGGGGATAAGTCCAATGAAACAATCCACAAGGAGGTCGGAGAAGTGGTGGGTGCTAAAGTGGTGAATGGTGGGGATTTGGTCCTAGTGTGTAGGGATAAGGAGCAGAGAGATAAGGCCTTGGGTGTGAAGCAGGGAGGAGGTCGTAAGGTAGGGTCAAGATGGGTGGAGACTTAGACACGTAAGCAATGGGTCAAAGGGGTGATAACTTGGGTGGCTTTGAGTGTTGATAGTAGAGAAAATGAAGGTAATTTGCGGGGAGGCCGGCTTACGAAAGTGCAAAGGCTGAGAACGGCAAGGGATAGTTTTAGGGTGGATAGCCAGTCTATTCTGTTGTATTTGGAGGATAGTGTGCTGCCTAGCAGGGTCACCATAGGGTATATTAGTTATTTTGTTAGGCCTTATGTGGCCAAGCCTTTGAGATGTTATAACTGCCAGAGGTTTGGGCATGTGGTGGCTGGTTGTAGGGAGGTGAAGAGGTGTGCCAGGTGTGTGGGAGAGCATGACTATGGGAAGAGTCGGGAAGGTGTCCAGCCAACCTGTAACTGTGGGGGTGCTCATAGTGTAACGTATGGTGGATGTGAGGAAATGAAACAGGCTGTGGAAGTACAACAAGTGAGGGAAGAGTGCAGAGTATCCTATGCAGAGGCTTTGAGGCGGGTACAGGGGCGGAGGGTTGAGAGGCCCGGGGAGGTTAGAAATGAGGAGAGTCTGAGGGAGCAGGGGGGAGTTAGACAGACTGAGGTTGTGAGAGAGGGGAGACATGGTGGTTGTAAGACTGGTTACGTTTATTGCAGGGGCAATCAATAGTACAGCTAGGATTGAGTCTAAAACAGAGAGGATAAGGCTTATAGGTACAGCGTCAGAGAGGCACCTTGACCTCATTCAGCCAAGGCAGGAGCCATGTATCAGTGGTACATAGTTATGGTGGTCATCCTGCAGTGGAATGCTCAAAGCTTATTGGCTAATGGACAGGAGTTCAAGCAGTTTCTAGTTGATGGTCCAGTGGCACCTGATGTGATATGCATACAGGAAACAGGGATATGTAATACAGGGATATGTGGGGATCCGGAGAGATAGGGCAGTGGGGGGAGGGGGAGGATGTGCCACATTTGTCAGAGAGGGAATACTGTTGAGGGAGGTGGGTAAGGGTGTGGAGCTAGAGGATATTGTAATTGAGCTATGGGTAGGAGAGGGGGTGCTAGTGGTAGTGAACTATTACAATCCCTGGTTCAGATTGCAGAGGGGGACCTGGAAACAGTGGAGGGGCAAGCAGGACAAAGGGTGGTGTGGTGTGGGGATTTTAATCCACACAGTACTTTGTGGGTTGGGCTGTGAACGGATGGCAATGGCCAAGTCGTGGAAGGGTTCATGGAAATGGCCAACCTGGTGTGCCTCAACGATAGTGGGACTAGGGTTGATGTCAGGACAGGGAGAGTCGGTATTGGATCTGACATTGGCTTCCAGTGGGGTGGCAGGAGGTTGTGTTTTGGGGGCCTCGCAGCTGGGGAGCGATCACTACCCCATAAGGTGTACGGTAGGCCGGAGATTGGAAAAGGAGGAGGTGGAGAGTGGAATGAGGAGGTGGTTGTTTGATAGAGCAGATTAGAAGGGGTTCTGGGAGATGTGTGAGCAGCTGATGGGTGCTGGGGACGGGGAGGTGGATAGGGTGGAGGAGTGGGTGAGGGCAGCAATAGTTGGGGTGGCAATGGGGGCTTTCCCGAAGAGCTCTGGGAGGAGAGGGAAGAGGAAGGCAGTCCCGTGGTGGACAGATGAGTGTGGGAAGGCTGTGAAGGACTGTAATAGGGTGTTTTGGGTGTTAAAAAGAGTCTGATTAGGTATAAACAGAGTCACGCCCTGCTGAGGTATAAACAGAGTCAGGCCCCTATTCGGCAGGGTAAGAGGGCTTGTTGGAGGGGGTTTGTGACTCTATTGGACAGGAAACACCGGTGGGAGAGTTATGGGGTATGATCAAGAGGATGAGTGGGGTAAGGAGGCAGTGGGGTTTTCCAGTGCTGGGATATGGGGAGGAGGTTGCAGTGTCGGATATAGAAAAGCCAGAAATGTTGGCTGAGGTGAGGAGGGCTTTGTATAAGGTAGGGAAGACATAGCCTGGGAAGGATCAGGTGTGTTATATAATGTTGACCCATCTCAGTGATGGGGTGTTGGGCAAGGTTTTGGGCCTGTTTAACAGAGTGTGGGTAGAGGGGAGGCATGGAAGGAGTCTGTGGTGGTGCCTATTAGGAAGCCTGGGAAGGGTCCAACAAGCCCATCCAACTATAGGCCAATAGCACTGACATCACACCTCTGTAAAGTTATGGAACAGATGATTCTGAGGAGATTAGTGTTTTTCATGGAGAGCAGGGGCTTGGAAGCTGCATATCAGAGTGGATTTAGGAAGGGAAGGGGTACTATGGACCCTGTTCTATGTTTAGAGGCAGAGGTCAGGAAGGCACAGGTGAATGGGGAGGCAGTGGTGGCTGTATTTATTGACGTGGAGAAAGAGTATGACAGCTCGGACTTATGGGGGTTAGAGGTAGGACGTACAATTGCATTAAAGACTTCCTGTTTGGTAGAACAATTCAGGTGAGAGTGGGGACGGCGTTATCCAGGAGATTTTTTGTGGAGATTGGAATCCCTCTGGGGAGCGTAATCAGTCCAGTGCTGTTTTCCATAATGATTAATAATGTGCACTGTCGGGTTCAGCAGGGTGTAGGTAGGTCGATGTATGCTGATAATGGTGCATTGTGGAAGAGGGGTAGAAATGTGACATATGTTGTCAGGAAGGTTCAGGAAGCAGTAGATGGGGTAGAAAGATGGGCAAGACAGTGGGGTTTTAGGTTTTCAGTGGAAAAGACAAAGGTGATAATTGTCATGAGAAAGAAGGTTGGTGACGAGGCTAAAGTTAAATTGTATGGGAGGAATTTGGAGAGGGTGGAGGTTTTCAGGTTTCTGGGTGTCTTCTTTGATGCCAGAATGACATGGTGTGAGCACATTGAGAGGGTGGTGGAGAGGTGTAAGAAGGTTTTGAATGTGATGCCCTGCCTGACGGGGGAAAATTGGGGAGCTTAGGGCTGTGTTGAGGACCATGTATGTGTCATTAGTTAGATCGGTGGTGGACTATGGGGGTATTGCTTATGGGTCAGCGACAGTGAACACACTGGAATGGTTGGATATAGTGCAGGCACAGGGGCTTTGAGTTTGCAGGGGGTGTTTAAGACATCCCCGGTATCAGCGCTGCAGGTGGAAGTGGGGGAGATGCCATTACAGTTGAGGAGAAGGCAATTGTTGATCAATTACTGGGTTAGTTTGCAGGGTCATGGGGGTTCGCACCCTACAAAAGAGGTGTTTCTGGGGTGCTGGGAACACGGTGAGAGAGAGAGAGATCATGAGCTTTGGGTGGGTGGGGGATGCCCAGGCCAGAGACGTAGGTTTCAGAGGGAGGACATTTAGTCCAACAGTGGATTTGCCAGTGAGACCTCCTTAGACGCTTTTGCCTCCAGTGGTGGATCTTGGGATATTGGAGATGGTGAGAAAGGACCGGTTGGGCCTCTGCTTTGTCTCTGCTTTGTGGTTAAGAGGCGCCTGGAGGGGGGGGGTACCTGGAGTGTGTAGTGATGTTCACGGATGGATCAAAGGACCCAAGGACTGGTCGGACGGGGGCAGCTTTTGTGGTTAGGGGAGCGGGTGTCAGTGTCACTAAAAGGGTTACGGATCACTTGGCTGTTTACACGGCTGAGCTTCTGGCAGTGCAGTTTGTGTTTAGGTGGGTGGAGGATACAAAGCCGGAAAGTGTGGTTATTTACTCTGATTCAAGTGAGGTGTTGTTTAGTTTGCAGTCCTTTAAGTCAACTAGCCAGCAGGACATTTTAAACAGGATGTGAGAAGCACAGGACAGAGCAAGAAGTGATGGGGTGCAGGTGTCATTCATGTGGGTTCCAGCTCATGCTGGGGTGGCTGGAAACGAGGTGGTCGATAAAGTGGCAAAACAGTTCCTGATGAAAGTGGTGGTGGACGTGGTGGTGTCCTTGAGCAGGGCAGAGACTAAGGTGGTTGTTTGGAAGGAGGTGAGGAAGGTGTGGCAGGACAAGTGGAATGTGGACACCAAAGGAAGGCACCTGTTCCAGATACAGGGTGAGATTGGGGGAGGAAGGAGGGCTGTTAGGAGTAGTGTGGAGGAAAGGATTTTGACTAGATTGAGGGTAGGGCACTGTGGATTGCACAACACACTACACAGGATAGGGAAGCATCAGACTGGGTTGTGTGACTACTGTGGGGAAATGGAGAGGGTGGATCACATTCTGAGGCACTGCAGGCACTATGAGAGGAAGAGAGAGAGTTTGAGGCAGGGTCTGAGTGCAGAGGGGTGCACGTGTTGAGTTTAGAAGCAATTTTGGGGAGTGGGTGTCTGGGTGCAGTGGTTAAGTGTCTGTTTTTATACCTTAAAGAAACTTGGTTGGCTAGGAGTATTTAGGTCCTCCCTGAAGCTAGCCCACACTCCTTTTCAGTAGGTGGCGATAATGCACCAATGGCATTGGATGCCAATCGCCGTTAAACCCCACAGAAGACGAAGAAGACGAAGAAGAAGAAAAATTTTCCTGATATTTTCTTAGGTGCTTCTCAGAGCAAAAGCCATGGTCCGCAGAGAGCTCCCAAAGCATAAGAAGGCCCTCATTGTTGAAAGATATCAGTCTGGACAAGGGTACAATATAATTTCCAAAGCATTAGATTTATCATGGAATACAGTGAAGACTGTCAGTATCAAGTGGAGAAAATATGGCACAACAGAGACATTACCAAGAACTGGACGTCCCTCCAAAATGTATAAAAAGGCGAGAAGAATACTGGTCAGGGAGGCTACCAGGAGGCATACAGCAACACAAAAGGAGCTGCACGAATTTCTGGCAAGTACTGTCTGTGTGCTACATGTGACAACAGTCTCCCGTATTCTTCATATGAATGGGCTATGGGGTAGGGTGGCAAGACTGAAGCCTTTTCTTACAAAGAAAAACATCCAAGCCTGGCTGAGGTTTGCAAAAACAAACATCAAGTCTCCCAAAGCACATGGGAAAATGTGTCTGATGAAACCAAGGTAGAAACTTTTGGCCATAAAAGTTTTGTTTGGCGCAAAAACAACACTGAACATCACTTTTCAGCACAACAACGACCCAAAGCACACATCCACATCCACAGAATTCTGCGTTGTAAGAGCCATAGGAATCTAAGTTAGGTGTTAATTTGAAAGAACAAGAAGATGACATTAATTCCTTGAGCTAGGGCTGATAAAAACTGTTGTTGGATAACTGGGCTATTTACATCCTATGTCTCCAAACAGGTCAGTGCCAAACTCTTGTAGCTGCAGCCTATCCAGGAGTAGCCCATAAAACAGTTCAGAACTTCATGCAATTTTCATGTGATCCACAAAAATATTGAATTAACAAATCTAAAGTTTTTAACAGATGGGCACACCGGATGCTAGTCCGGTGCGATACGCTACCATGATTCAATCAATAACTTCATCAGTTGACATAAGTTGATTAAGATGCCGACCTGACAGTATTTGCTTTGACATCTTGGTTGAAACTATGCAAAGAAAGAGATGAATGTTAGTCAACCTTCATTCTGTCAAAAGTTTTGCTAGATGTACACCCAAAGCATGCTGCAATAACTACTTTGCTAAGATTTAGCAGGTTTAACGAAACAACAATACTTTGAAGATTGAAAGGACCGAAACAGAAATACAGAGCTGTTGGTAATGGCGTTTTGAAAACCAGGTGCTATGCTAACAACTTGGAATGAGTGGGGTCACTTCTGCAAGTTTGCCTATTTCTGAATCAGAATGAGCTTTATTGCAATAAAAGTTTCACAACAAACAAGAGATTTGTTCTGGCCCATTAGTACAAACAATTCATAGAAAATAAATAAAAACAAAGACAAACAATAGACTGAGCAATATGTTAAAAAAATAACAAAAAATACAGTTAGGTTCATTAAAAATACCATTAGGTTATTCGGACACTGACAAGATTTTTATAATTTTGGCTGTGTATACCACCACAATGGATTTGAAATGAAACAGCCAAGATGAAACTGAAGTGCAGATTTTCGGCTTTATTTCAAGGGGTTCAACAAAAATATTTTATGAATTAAATTTTATTGAATTAGAAGATTGTCTGCCATAATTACATTAGTGGTTTAGTGTGTAGGGGAGACTAGGTACGGTTGTAACACCTTAAATTCCTCCAATCAGAAACAAGCTAGAGTGACAACACTCACTCTGCATAGGCTTAGTTAGATTGTTTTCTTTCTTACAAAAAAAGGAGACACATTTGAAAACTTGCAAAAGCGTTTTTTAGGTAACATTTTTACTTTTTTAACAGATGTATTTTTTGGATACTGTCCTGAGATCACATGAGGTGAAAACATGGCTGGTGATACAGGGACAGTTGTAACGCCTTGTTCCAATCATCCTTGAACTTTCATTTATTTATTTTAAATCATAAGGCCTACATAAACTTGATAACATGCTAATAGACAGTGGGAACACATTTGCTTACAGTTTGACACATATCAAAAGAAGACAGACAGGGGAGTCCCACTTATTTGGCTGGAGAGGGCTTCATATGAAATTAAATAGGATAAATCAATCAGGGGAGTGGCCAAAACATATGGTATTTGCCATGTGCTGGGTTGGGTACGTTACTTTTCAAACATAATCCCTTACAGTTACAAGTTACCTGTACACATTTGTAATCAGTAATGTAACTTTTTGATTATTCAAACGCAGTAATTTGATTACTTTAATATTTAGAGGCATTAGAAGACATAGGAATAGCCTATAACCAATTGAAAACTCTCAATCAATGTTAGAGTTTACATAGCTGGCCATAAATAGGATTTGCATTTTACCTTCTGGGTTATGTAGAGTGCCTCTGGAAAGGGTTTGTAAACCATTACTTTCTGTCCGATATTCAGTAATTTCAATGAATCCAATAATCTTTGATATCCCAGAATCTGACATTTTATCTGAACATAACCCCAAATCTAAGGATGTGTTAACCTATTCGGTTATTTGTGTTTTATTCATGTTTTTTATTGCTTTAAAACAGTGTGGGAAAAATGAACGTCAATTTCACAAAAAGGGTATTGACATTATTGTGAATAAAAATCAAGATATCTGTAGCTTTTCGCGCGTACACTTAATTTGCAGTAGTCTACTGATTTGCTGCACAACCACAAACATTGTCAAAATGTTGCAGAAACCCCACGCTCGCAATCACGAAGAAAGACACGCATACAAATACGTTTTAACTTTGAGAACGTAACCAGTGATGGATTTTCAAAACGCAAATAAAAGAAGCAAACGGTGATTATACAACTGCACTCTTAGCTTATATGTTGTCAGTCGCCAGGGACGTCACAAGGCCTATTCTAGGGGGGCTTTAATGTCGGGTTCGTGCACTGCGGTCATAGGAATTATTTGGTACATTAGTGCATGTGTATTTGAACTGTATGTGACAGGGGTGAGGATGGAATTAGTGTCTACTGTATGTTGTAGCCTATAGTTACAGGGTGCTAGCTAGTAGGTTGTGATACATGTTAGCGATTTAATCAGTATACAGTAATCACAGTAGTCACATCTGACAGACTACCAAAACAGCTAAATAAAGTGACAGATGTTATAAATACATTACCTGGAGATTCAGTAAGGTAGCTGTATATATCCTGATATGACACCTCCGGCCACTGGGTTGGGTCGTTCTTCCACTTTGATGGAGGCATGGGTCGTTCTTCCACTTTGATGGAGGCAGACTGAATGGACACTCAACCCCTATTTCTTGTGTTTTCTCTATATAACATGGCCGGTCATTATTTCACATGCAATTATTGTTTGCCTGACTGGCCTTAGTGTCTGTGCTATTAATTGCAAAAATGCAATATGCTTTTCTTGTTTTGTACGATTTACTGCGAAAGATGTCGGATTCTGTATTCAGCGCCTGTCAAATTAAATCTACTGTTTTCCCCCCAAAATGGGTGGGGAGCATGACACGAAGGCAAAGTATCCCGATAAACTGCACTCATCTATAGTAGCTAACATTTCTAGTGGTCGGAGAAGTAACTCTTATGAACTTAAAAATGTAATAGCACTGGAAAGCAACGGTACGTTTTGCTAATCTATATAAACTTTCAGCTAGCCCTCTACCATTATTTATAGAAATGTTTGGAGGTTAAAACTATTTTTTGAGATCGTAAAATACCATGTATGGAAATTATTTAGACTAGGTGCATTTTGTGAAATTCGACTTGCTTGACAGACCAAGCGTCATGTAAATTCAAAATGATCAGTCTTTCTCTTTACCGAAAGGCAAGAAAGCTAGCTACAACTTTCTAGTAGACACTTCAGATGTGACTAAGATCTGTCATTTTTAATACAAATCAAAATAAATTATAATGAACTTCAACAAAATAGTAAGGTGGACAATAATTGGGGACGGTGGCCGATAATAGGGGGTCGTTTTTCTTAACGACAACACTAACAACTACTGAAAATATTCATTTCCCATTAATAACTTGCAAGCTTAACATTTGTATGGCTTTAATAATCATCAGGAACACAGTTACAAAATTGCGTGTTTCACAGATTCATGTTTGTTTGGGTTAACATATTGCAATGTATCTTGTTCAGAGGAAGGAAGAGGCAGTTTTAATTGTTTATTTTTTTCCTTTTTTAGTATGTATGACTTTACTCTGAGATGAATGGGCTAATGACTAAATTGTTTTTTGATTCAGAATGATTCAGAGAAATCTCGCTTAGAATCATAATATACTGTATATGTTCATTTATTATAGACTATAGTTAACACAAGTATTTTGGTTATATTGTACAACGGTTTTTGTGACTTTTGTTGGTGTTGGATGGATGAAGACAGAGTGGACATTAATTTCTTTATTTAGAATTAAACAAAGAAATTTAAGAATTTAAGTCATATTAGATCAGCGTTTTGCACAAATTATGAGACAGGTATACTTTTAGCCAACCTTGACCAAAAATAACCTTGTTTGATAGATTTTACATCCATTGTTACTCTAAAAATACATAATGTAAAGATGTAAAGGGGAGTAAGCCCAGGCCCCCCAAAATTAGGCATCGCCCACCTATCCATTATTTTTTGTATTGTCCCTGTATGTAGCCAATTATAACCAATGAACGCAATTTTATTATTTCATGCACATATATTCTCTTTCAGTTGAAGTAATCCAAGAAGTAATCATACATTTTTTCAAATGTATCTGTAATCCGATTACAATATCTTGCTGGTAACATAACAGATTATAGTTACTTAATTTTGTTGGTAACCTAACAGATTCAAGTTACTGTTAATACATGTAAAGGATTACTTGTAATTGGTTACTCCCTAACTCTGGTCATGTGACCAAGAGGCCGAGGCTAGAGTGCCAGGGATCCAAATCACTTCCTAGAGCTGGGTACTGGACTCCCAAGAGGGTTTTCTTCACAGAACAGGAAATCCTTCTGAAAAATTGGTGGGATTGGTTATCACTGTAATATCCCAATTAGATGTGCAACAATAAATTAAGATATATTTGTAATGTTCTAAAACAATTTGTAATGTGTTAATCAATAAAGTTTCACCATTGTGTGGATTTTTTTTACAGATAATCCACAGAGGCAGGCATAGAAATATTAAGGCTTTTAATAAAGCAAAACATTATCCATTCAAGAAACATCCACTGTCTGAAAGTAAGGGGGGCACTTTTGTATGCCCAACTCTTGCACATAATGCACTTCAGACATTTTTTTAGGTTGGCGCTAGAAAAGGGCCCTGCCACTTTGTGACAACCAACCCCATTACCAGTGTGACAACTAACCCCATCTGAACTCTTGAGGTAAATGTTTAGCTAGAAACAACATGGCTTCACATAGCATCTGATAAATATACTGAAACAATAGCTACTCCCTTCCATTCTTAAATAAAAGTTACTAAATAGAGATACGCTTAACATAAAAAGATGCAGATAACATTTTATTTAAAAGTATATATTTACTTTTGAACCTCAAAATGTAAAATGATTCCCTTACGCCAAGATTTTTGTACTGTATACAAACTGACAAAGTAAAACCTCATACAAAGAGGTCACACATTTGATCTTTCGATATTTTTGTATTTATTGCCATATGTTGCTGATTAAATAATTGCTTGCCTCCTATGAAACCCCTTTCATCCACACGCTTTTACAATCCAAAACATTATAATGGATGGATGGTTAAATGAAAAGCAATCTGGAAATGCAAGAGAAATGTAGGAGACGAACCCCACTTTCTAATTTCTCTTTTCATTGAGTACACACACCACACTGTTGCGTAACGATATCACGAAATACGTCTTTATGAACGGTGAACATCTGATTATTTTTAACCTACAAATGTCACTGTCGAGCAGATGTTTCGATTGTTTCGTAAAGCCTCGACAGAAATGTTTCGATTGTATCAGTGTTTCGGAAAGGGTCGTTCTGCCTATCACTATAAGCTACTAGCTTTAATACTTTTTGGGTTAAGTGGCTACTTAGTCTCACCTTAAACTGGGGGATGGAACTATGAAAGTGCTGTTATTCGTAGTTGACAAAACACATTTGCTGAAACTATATTTGAAACTGGACGCAGGATAGGCCCATGGAGAATATATTATTTTTAATAAAGAACTAAAAGGTTACAGAAACTACGCGAGAACACCGAATATGTATTAAAAACTACGAAAGGAGAAACGTATATGGGGATATTGAAGTGGAACACTGGTGGGTGCAATAATGACAAACAGGCGTCGGTGTTCCGAATGAGCACTGCAGGCTTGCTGTGCGGGGATGCGGCCGAGAGACAAATTATAGGTGACAGTCTGTTCTTCATATTCACCTTTTAATTGTATTTAAATATGCGTGGCAATACAGCAAAAATACCAATTGACATGTCTATCCCAATCCTTATGGCGGGAAATGTATTTAGTATAAGATATATAACCTAACAACATTATATATTAAGATAATATCATGTCGCTGTTTGATGGTTTCTTACACCCAAGGTGGATGAACTGCATTCAAGTTCCTGTGATGCATCCGAGCTTATTTTGGATATTCAATTAGATTTTTCATTTTAAATGAATTGTCACAAATTTGTAATGATCCCTTAGTAATTATCAAGTACTTCAACAACCAACAAATTATGAAACTGATAATATAATGAAAATGCTGATCAATAAAATATAGGAAACTATAAATACAGACGTTTGTGCAAAGAAATGCAAATAATTTGACTGCAACTAGAAATCTTACTGTTCATTCTCACAATTACAGAGAACAGTCAAGAAACAACGTGGTGTTTTTCTTAAAAGAAAAGGGTGGAACTGAGGCTATACACTCACTACAATTTAATGTGTTAACAATCAATGTAAAATGGAACACTTGATCAAGTAGAAGCAGTTGTGAGCCAAATGTCCCAATACTTATGCTTGCATAAAATCCGGGATGGATCTCTGACAGTGCTGGTACTCTTGGTTAGTAAAACGTTTATGTAAACTAAAGTGTTGAAATAGACATAAAAGATGATATACTGTACTTTTTCATCATTCATCTTTTAGTTGTATTTTCACATATCTTGATTGTACAACAAAATTTGCTATTTTACTTTCCCAGTAATTTAGGAAGGCACTTTAGATCTAAATCTAAATTACATAGTTCATGGCTAAATGCCCAAAAGTGATGTAACTTTGCCTTTATGTCAACATTAGGTATCTATATCTGATGACATTTTTTTTTACAGTTAGGGAGGTTTATGACTTCCCCTTTGACACCATGTGTGGTGGTTGGAAGAGACCCATTATCCACGTGGTTGAATATTTCCCCACAGGGTACCACAACCTGTGTGCAACCACCGGAATATGTTCTTGCATCATCTGATGTGACCTCTGAACCCATATCTAAATATCCAGCTGAGACCTGATAGAACCGGGGAAATTAACAGATGTACAGGTCTTTCGACACAGATATTCTGCAAGGAAGTGTGAAATCCAAATAGGCAGCAGTTGTTAGGCACATACATGAAGGTTTAAAATGTATAAGATATATACATATAGTTACACACTTGTAGCTTCAGTGTTGACATTTTTCAATACCTACAATATCCTCAAATCTTAAACATTTGAGAATAAGTATGTTACTTAAAAAAAACGAACAATAATAATAGTCATTATAAGGTGCAGACAATTACAACACATAAGTATTAGATTCAATAATAATAATAATAGACATGTATAGTCTTTTGATATTTGTTGGTTAATGATAAGTATGTCTGGGGTTCTAAAAGTTGCATAGCACCTTAGATTTTTCTTTTCTGTTTTTTAGCTGTGTGACAGTGCCCTCTGGTGATGGTGAATGGAAAACAGTGATAATTTTTAAAAGAGGTGTTGATCACACAGAAATATATTATACATTGCAATGCTCTTATCAGTTGGTATGGTAATCAAGATGGACACGTTCTACATGAATGTTTACAACACCTGGAAATTAGATATATTCTAATCATATTTACTGACATTTGACTTGGAAAGTTAGTCACATTGTTTATAAGCAGTTTGCACATTTTATAAATGTTATAATTTAAATGGTTTATTAGTTTATATAACTTGCTGAAATACCAAAATAAAAAAATCTAATTGTTAAATTGATGAAATGATTGTTTCTTGTGGTAGTTAATCAAAACATACAAAAATAATTTGAATGTAGGACTACATTTCATGACCATTGCTAATCTTTGTATGCTTTGAAGTAGGTGGGTGAAAGCTAGTAAAAAATCATTAGTCAACACAATCTCTTTCACGTTTTCAGTGAGTGAATCATTGGTTCATTTCACACTGAATCCACTTAATAGTAATATTTTAGACTGCCTTTTACCCTTTTCAGTTTAGCCTCTTCAGTTCAGTAAGTATTCTTCAATCATTACTATTATATACTGTATACAGTATATACGTTTGTATGTGTGTATTTATATGTAGCTTTCATTAAACTCAGGTGAAGTGAAAATGCATGCACTAACTGTTATGTGCTCTAGAGCATCTGCAAAATGTCTAAAATCTAATGAAGTACAGCTTTTTTTTCTGCCATGCCATTTAATGCAAATAGAACTTGACACTCCACTAAACTTCAGCCAAAGTAGAAAACATGCTAAGCTTTGTGATTATCTGACTTGATCTGAATAAGTTCCAATGAGGAAATCAATGGGCTTTGGTACAGTTTCTCATTTTCTCTCACCTCTATGAAAAGTTATCCAGGGACTGACATGTTGGCCTTGGTTTGCCTGGCTGCACTACATGGGCTTAGTTGAAGTGATAATCCATCTAATGCTGTAAGCTCTCTATGAGCTTTGATGGACTTATGAATGAACACCTGGAACTTTCCTTTCGACTCCATCCCATGCCAATTTATATTTTTTAATCCATGTTTTCTTAATCAATACTTATTAAATTAAGTACATCCACATATATATATATATATATATATATATATATATATATATATATATATATATTATGAAAAGTATTTTTTTCATCATAGGTAATAACTGATTCAAACAATGCCAGTGAATATATTTTATTTTGTGTGTGCGTGTATGTTCTTTGTGTATTTTATAAAATTTCTAAAGGTTCTGAATAAATTATTAATAACTCCAGAGCGGAAAGGTTTAGTTTGCTTTGGTGCATTTATTTTCTGAGCTTACTGACTGTCAAATCTGGATGAGAAAAGTGTCTATAATGAGAGTATTTAAAATATTTTTAAGAATGATTATTATTTTATTTTACCGGAAAGACAGGACAGCCAACTCTAGAAAGAATATTGGTGGCTCCTAACCTCTCCAAACTTCTGCCATTTCCCAATGATGGAGCCCACTGTGCTCCTGGGAACATTCAGTGCTTTAGCAGAGGTCAAAGGAGAGTGTTTTTTATTTCTTGGCTTGGTTTTTGCACTGTGAAGTGTGGGACCTTATACAGACACATGCGTGCCTTTCTAAATTATGTCCAAACTCATTGAATTTGCCAATCAATTTCTAAAGACTTTCTTATCTTTAGGATGATCAAAGGACACTACTGAAATTTACATAACAAAACGTGAAGAAAGTGAAGGGGTCTGAGTACCAAGGCACTGTACATATATATGTACACAAATATATATATATATATATATATACATACATATATATATATATATATATATATATACATATATATATATATATACATATATATATATATATA
>JACXGJ010002729.1:0-18449 GCA_016801105.1 Esox niger | reverse complement strand
AGAAGTTATGATAGACCATGGTTGTGGATTCAATTCCCACAGGAAGCCAGGGCAAAACGTGTGAAATACATGTACTTATTACTATAAGTTGCTCTGGATAAGAGCAGTAACTAAATTATTTAATTGCAAAATGTAAAGCTTTTCCTAAATCACAAAGTGTTGAAAATATCCAATTTAAGAGGTATTTGATACATTATATCACGGGTGATATATACAGAGACAGAATTGAAGTCGCCTACCCAATCTCAACGTGCGGGACAACAATCACAGGCAGTTGGTTCCGATATATATCTCAACACATAGCTAAGCCAGATGAGTGGGCTTAGTGGGCTTCGTGTTGCTATGCCAGGGCCAATAATGGCTGTAGATGTCCATCAGGTTTCATTCAACTGTGTTAATCCTAATAGGCCTAAAAACTGACATAGTCAATATTAATGTCCAGATGTATCGATAGACATATAAAGTAAATGACAAATATTAACCATCCTACCTAGCTCAAGCAAAAAAGTGTTAAAGAGATCCAAATAAATGTAATATAGATACTTAAAAGTAGACACCCTTTTCCTTGATGAAAGCTTTGCACATTGTTTACCTTCTCAGCTTCATGAGGTAGTCACGTGGAAAGCATTTGAATTAACAGGTGGGCCTTTGAGAAATGTCTTTCCATAATGTGTTTAAGCCAGTTTGAGATGTCATTTGTGATGTGACAAGGTAGGATTGGTATACAGAAGCCCAATATTATGTTTGTACTATACTAGTATATATTATGGCAGCTCAAATAAGCAGGCTATCATTAACATAAATGCATTAAGGTCAGTGAATTAAAACATCTTCAAGAAGATCAAGCAATATGCCATCCCATCTGGCTTAGTGGGACTATCATTTGCTTTCAACAGGACAACAGCCCAAAACACACACACACATGGCTGTGTAAGGACTATTTAACTAAAAGCAAAATTATTGTGCTGAATCTGATGACCTGATCTCCACAATCATCCTATCTCAACTCAAGGGAGATGGTCAGGGATGAGTTGGGCTGCAGAGTGAAGGAAAAGCAGCCAACAAGTTCTCAGCATATGTGGGATCTCCTTCAAGACTGTTGGAAAGGCACTCCGGGTGACAAGCGTCTCCAAAGCTGTCATCAAGGCAAAGGGTGGCTACTTTGAAGACTCTAAAATATAAATGTATTTTGATTTGTATAACACTACATTTTACTGCATGTTTGGATATGTTATTTCATACTTTTGAAGTCTTCACTATTATTCTACAATGTATGTCCAAACTTTTGATAGGTACTGTTTGCAAATATATACAAATTTAATGAATGTTAAATAAAAATTCTACATATACAGTGTGTGCGAATAGAAGCAAGCTGTAAAAACACCTTTCATTTATTTTTTATTTAATGTTTCTTTTGTAATGAGACTTTTGTAATGCGACTCAGTTGAAATAACTGGATGTGAAGTGTTACCAAAGTACCCTACCCTACTCTGCTGGCACGATTACATTCACTTATTCCGTAGTTATTTTTAACATTGACGCTACTGTACATATGTCAGTATATTATGTTGTGTACAGGGTACACAATTGCAGCAAATATTGTGCCACGTGCCTTTTGTGCGAGCCCCATTGCGCTCTAAACTTACTGCAACCCTTCCTGAGACTTAGTGGTTGCACTCCAGTCCAGGTTTTGTGGTGTACCTTGGTTTCCAGTAAAGCGTAACATTCAGCATCCCTTGAGCCACACACGCAGCATGCCCAAGAAAGAGAAACTTCAACAATTGAACAAAAATAAATGAAAAAACGCTAAATGCGGTGCCATATAACTTTTAGACATTCATGACAAAGCAATAAACGTTTAAAAAATATTTAGTGAATATGATAGTAAACAATGTTCTATAACAATTTTGAAACATTTAATAGTTATAATAATGTTATAATTAACCTTTATAACATGTTGTTTATTCTGTTCGCTGGCATTACATGGTTTTTAGCTAGTGGAAGAAACTTTTTTTGCACTAAGAAAACTCCAAGAAGCCAGCATGGTCTTTTTTCAAGAAAAACAAAAAGTGAACTTCCTGTTTCGGGGTGGTCCACAGATTTCGAGAAAGGAGGGAGAGAGTGGGGAGGAGAGGTCTTGCATTCCCCCATTGACTGTGCAACCAACTTCGGGCTTTCGGGAGTTGGGTTACCGAAAATGGGGTTCGTTCAGTGTTATCCTGCACACTGACTTCGTGAATAAAGAAAATCATGGGAAGAAACTAATAAAAAGTGGATAAAGACGTGAACTGAACAACGCAAAGACAGAAGAGAAAGAAAGGAGAATTCCGGCAGCCCCATCTGTATCTGCCAGAAAGCAGAGGGAGCTTTATTGGAAATTCTCGAACCCCCAGCGGGACGCTCAAGCCCTGAGCTTCCAAAAGTTCCTAAGCCTTGGTATGAAATCAACAAACTGATGCAGTCTTATTCAGCGTTTCATATAAGGTATTGCATTTTCTTAATCCATCTACTGTGTATTCTATGGCAGGTTATGAGTGATTTTGATTGAAATGTGGTGTTACAAGGGCATTTGTTCTCACGTATTGGCAATCGGTAACATTCAGTGGGCTATACCATGAGTATTGCCAAATTGTCCTCACGTCGGTTGATGGCGGTCTAATTGGATTGGCCTTGTTGTGGGAATTGTGTGGCATGCGATTAGTCAGTCAAAAATTTACAAAAAACAAGGCAGGTTCTGTCTTTAGTTATTTACATTGATTGATTAAAATGTATGCTGTCAGTTGATAACATCTAGGATATATCAGACATTTCAGTAGCCTTAGATGAGATAAGAATTTCTTTAACTTTGCCCTGGATATTCCCAACCTTATTTTTGGCTTGTAAATACCTTTTAATTGTTGAAAATTGCTTTTCAAGAATCAGTGCATTTCTAAGCATTTGCCTTTGCGTATTAATGTTGGTTCTGGTGCCCATGACGCGGTGATACAAGCGTAAAGCAACACAAATAATTACGTTAGCCAACATTTTTGAATGACTTATCCCCTCGAAACGCCACCATATGCTACTATGGGTTTACACTCCTCGTACAGTGCCACAGCCAAACAGACTAAAAAGCCACCGGCCTCGTCGTGTGTGTCTTCATACCGGGGTTAGGCTATAGAATTCCACGGAGGGTCGTAGGGGCACATGAGAACAGCTGTTTCTTGTAACCTGAAATACTTGAGGTGCCAATATCTTTTCCAAATGGGATCTGTCAGGACACCCACCACCACTGCAAAACGACATCATTATTATTGCCTGCCACTGTATTAAAGGTGAATCAGGGAAAAGTGAGAGGGTGTCCTGAGAGGTGGAAAACAGTTATACATGTAATGTCCAAGTTGACATGTGTGGGCCTTTTACATAAAACTCAGAAATCTGTAATTACTCTGTAATTACTCTTAAAGATTTGATCTGCTAATGTGGTCAAATTATGGTGGTTTGACAACATTCAGCTGAGGATGAGGGTTTGTCAACAGAAGACTGAACTCAACAAGCAAACACCTTTTCATCCTTTATTGACAAGGAGCACAGCCAAAAGACTTTTGTATGGTAATCAACACTTCACAACTACAAATAGGGCCGGGGTGTTTTCCTGGTTTGGTCACACATAAAACCTGCATATACAGAATGTCCAGGAGGTTGTCCTGACCCCATGACCTGACAAGAACAATCTCCTGACCTTATGGAACAAAATAGGTCTTTATTGCTGATCTGGTTTGAGATCAAGAGCTGCAAGGCATGAGTAAAAAGCAGATAGGAGGGGAAAATAGAGAGTTGCACTTGGGAATGGTCTGTTGTCTGGTTGGTGTGAAAACCTCTGTAGGGGATCTTCCTTCTCCCCCACACTCTTTCTCAGAGTGAGGGTTCTGTGTTACAGCCAAAAGGATCCCTGTAAGACAGTGTTTCAGTAAATAAATCATACTACTCTCTTATGCTAACTGTTTCCCAGGGAAGAGCGCTTGAACTGTTTTAAAACTGATGAGTCATTTTTCTCATTTATCTATTCATTTATTCATTTAAATTCACCAGACGACTCTGTTAAGACTATATTTTTATTTAAAATGATGTGATTAATAGGCAGTGTTGTTCATGTTTTATTGTTATTATATCAGAGTGTTTGATTATAAATTCATATATGTGAATATATGAGAATGTATGTTATGTAAAGAAAGGGAAGTTGTGATTTTGTTTAACCAGGGAACATATAGTCACTTTTTTCAGAAGTTATCAATCTGGCTTTAGACCTATCTGATAATATTTAATGTACAGAAATAGGATACCAGAAAAATAATTGCTTGATTTTTTTAAATCCTGGAGGTCACCCTGTAGCCTTCATAAACGCAACTGAAATGAGTCCTCAAATCGAACATCTAAACAAAGGTATAGAAGAACATGCTTTTCTTCTATTTGGTCAGATAACATTGCAGAGAAAATTCCAGATATTAGCAGACCATGCCAGACCAACGCCAGGCAGGCAGCAACAAGTGGTGTGTTTTTGTCCAGTAGATTCCATTTTGGTCTGCTCAGCGTGGAGCATGTCACGTGACTCCCGGTGTTGGTCCCATATCCCCTCCCACCTCTAAGAGAGAGAGAGACCACCCTCGCTGGGATCAGAGACCCTCAATCAGGCCCTTTCACGCCCTGTGAACCTGAAAGAATCAGGCTCTAATAGCAGCTGTCTGTCCCTGGCACATACAGTAGGTCTTTAGAGCGCCTGCAACAGTGCCATGGGCCCTCTCTGAGCAGAGCGGCAGCAGCCAGCCTACAACTTTGGGTAACAGGGGCCATGGTCTAAGCTGTGGATACACAAGCGCAAACATACACTGGTAGGCCTACATGTGAGCATGTTTGGACTCATTCATGGAAACACACACAGGTAGGCCTGCATGCATGTGGGCATGTTTGGACTCATTCATGGAAACACACACAGGTAGGCCTACATGCATGTGGGCATGTTTGGACTCATTCATGGAAACACACACAGGTAGGCCTACATGCATGTGGGCATGTTTGGACTCATTCATGGAAACACACACAGGTAGGCCTACATGCATGTGAGCATGGTTGGACTCATTCATGGAAACACACACAGGTAGGCCTACATGCATGTGAGCATGGTTGGACTCATTCATGGAAACACACGCAGGTAGGCCTACATGCATGTGAGCATGGTTGGACTCATTCATGGAAACACACGCAGGTAGGCCTACATGCATGTGAGCATGGTTGGACTCATTCATGGAAACACACGGAGGCATGCATGCACATGCTAGTGCATACAAACACAATCCTCAAGACATTTGGGTTATTTTCTTTCCCTTCATATCCCTGGAACTCTCCCTTTCTCCTCACACCTACCATATCCTTTTCTCACGCTAAGGATAAAATAAAATAATATATGGGGAGTTTTTCTTCTGTCAAGCCTCTTGAAACTGTTGTTTGACATTCAAACGTTGTGCCTTGCAGTGTTTTTGTTTTGTTGTTCCTTACTTAAAATCTTGTTCCCAGTCTCCCTGTAGCTCCCTGTGTAATTTCTGCCAATGCCTCTTGTCAATGAATCAAATAATTTTTGCTGATACAGACCCAAGTTCAGTTACATTCTTTGAATACCTATTCATGTACAAGAACCTAACTCCTTAAAAATCTCTTTCATATATGTGTCCTTGATGGCACAACTTGTGTTATGAGTCTGCATCAGAAGGAGGTGTGGGGGAAGAGCACTGGCTTTACTAAGTAGTTGGTTGACACAAGAGGCCAAAGGCATTAGACATTTTGAAAGGTTGAATGGCTTCAGCCGCGGGCCACACAGAATGGAATGGGAAATGTCATAGTCATGGGAAATGTCTGTAAAACGTTTTTTTCTGTGGTGGCTGGTTCAGTTGAATATTTTGGACAAAGCTTGATTATTCAATTACGTTTTCTTTTAATTTAAGAAGTTATATTATTTAAGAAGTTATATTCCTCTTTCCCAAAGTCAACAAAAAACACCTTGTAATTCAACCAGTCAGTTGAGAACACTTAACATTTTGATCAATGCCAAGGATTTTGTCTCTCTAAGTATCATTTTTTTTCTTATTCAGAGTTGTATTACCATCATACAACTCTGAATGAGCCTTGTTCCTTAAATCATAATAAAAAAGAGCTTAGAATAGAGGAATCACATGATGATTAAGAGAACATATTTTACATATTTTACTATGTTTACTGTCCCTAAACTTTTTCTGAATCGCTATACCTAAAAAAACATCTGTCCAACCAGATTTTGTTTTTTTAAAGAGTTAACACGCAGACCAAAACTGAAACACGAATGGCCAAGATGCCAAAATCTGTTCGTAAAATGCACTAGGACCCTTTGCATGACAAAGTCAACTAGTTGCATCAAAACATACAACATATGAAAATGCATTTCTATCAATCATTACACAATATCCCAATAAGTACTAAAGTGAACTATCAAAGTACCCTAGCATGGTTAACCATCTTTTATGGTTGAATGTAAAACATTTTGGTACTATCAATATTTTATATTATGTACCATAAAAGGCAGCTAAACTATTATGAATGCATAGGTTGTATTGTTTCTCTTTGTCCTTTTACTTAAACAGTTGTTGCCAAATGTCAACCTATTTTATGAATTAACTAGGACTGACTGCCAATTAAACAACAATTAAGCAAAGACATTATGTACAGGTTTTGTAGTAGAATTGGTTCACATTCAAGGAAGCTGTTTGTATCAGCAATGAACAAATGTTTTACACTTTTTCTAGAATTGAGAGACATCAGTTGATGGTGGTGACCATGCATAATTTCTGAGGCCCAAGAACTAGCTGTTGTGGACATGGTTGTAGAAAACAAACATTCAGTATAGGTTTCGAGAAATCCAGACAGGAAGAGGAATTCAGGATAATGTAATTTCCAGTTATACAGACCATCAGAAAATATAGCCTGAGAAGTATGTGAAAATCTCTGGCCCCAGATCAGATACAGGATGCTGTAAAATCAAGTATTTTTTATAACTATAACCCTATAACCCTATAACTTAAAAAAAAGTTTCTCTTTATTAATGAAAAAGTCTTAAGTATTATTTTGAAAAAGTATTAAATATTATTAAGTATGAAGTATTATTTCTATATTAATGAAACTGGGGTCATGTTGATCCCTTAAATAAACGAAGCAAATTTTGCCTAACAGTAAACACAACACTACAAAAAAGGCAAAAGTCAGCCGAGTAAATGATGCAAAACTAAATAAAAAACATTTGGTCACAGCTAATTTAAACTCCTCCCTTGAATGTGAATTTCATCAACCTGTAATACACCAAAAAACTTTGCACAATTGTTCAATCAGAAATCAATCCATATTCATGCATTAATGAGGTCGCCTTTGAGTTGCTATTAGCCAGAATTGGCAGAGCAAGGGGAAGGGAAAAGGGCTTAAGATGAGCGCAGTTGGAGTAGCTCAAAGTGGAATACCAAGAAATATAGTTTCAGTTTAAATTCTTGCCTCATGTATGGACCATGTTGCCAGTCATAGGTTCTCCACATCAGGCTGGGCAGCGAGTGTATCAATAGTGGCAACAATAGTAGGAATATCTAAGAATGACAGTAGGTGAGTTATAATGCTCTACCACACTGCAGTGTAGATTAAAATATGTATAAGATAGATTTTAGAAATTGCCTTCTTATTGCTGTGATTTCTTAGTTTGTCTTTTCTTTTATTCTCAGTGTATATAGCATTTGTAATGGACAAAATAGGTTAAAAATAAAAGCTGTTGGTTTCTGGATATTCATGTTGACATTCTGCATTGGTAATTTTTTGTAAAATAATTTTATGGAGAAAAGAAATGCAGTCTGCGCTGTTATTATATGGTTACTTACCTTTTATGTGCATAATATAATTATATTATCAAAAAATGGCACATATACAGTTTTTCTCAACTGCTTAAGCACATTTTCAAAACAATTAACATGCAGGTCCCAAAGAACAACACCGTATGCCAGAATGAAAAATGTCACTTGCAAAATGTACAAACACACTCATAACATTAAATACATTATATGAAATCAAGTACTTTCATTAGAAGATAAAACCTAATCTCATGAAAAGTTACTACAATCAAGCATTACACTATGGCCCTATAAATAGTAACTACAGGGTTAACTCCTTTATGTGTATGAGCCATTTGTTGAGACTTATATTTGTTAATGGATAGTAAACATATTACAATGTCCATTTTGTATATTAAAATGATTTTACTGAAGTTGACATATGCAGAATGTAACTGAAGTGCATGAATGTCCAAAGGAAGTCTTTCAACATGTTCACCTTTTGTTTCCTTACAGCCTGAAATAAAAACATGTGAAATCAGACTTTAATCACACACAGAAACCTATATTAGTCAAATATCCCATTTGGATAAGTGAACAAACCCCCAAGTTTGCAGGAGAATTACTACTGCAAACTTACTGAGGTATAACCAACCACCTTCCAGATCACAAATCAAGCCAATTGGCTTCTGTCTGTGATCAAATGTACAGACTTTGATTCGTTCACAATAAAAGCAGTTGGTCATAGAGAACTCACCTGCATTGTAGTGCAATTCAAAGCAAATAATTCGCTATGGGCAAAAAGGTACTTTCAAAAGATCTACAAGATAATGTTGTGGAAAGGCGCAAGTTGGGATGGATATAAAAAAATTCAGAGGCACATGAAGACCATTATTAAGAAGTGAAAGGCATATGGCACCACTCAACCCTGCATAGGTCAGGCCATTCCTCCAAGTTGGATAACCAGGCAAGATCCAAACTGATCAGAGAGACAACCAAGAAGCCAAATGCAACTTTGAAGGAGCTTCAGGCCTTTATGACAAAGACTGGTCAATGTGTTTAGAGTTTTGCATCTTTTATAGACAAGTGTGTTAACTGTTTACAAAAAACATTTACACTGTGCATGAAAGCATTGATACATTACTGTTTAAAATAGTTCTGTTCTCATTAGGTTGTGATAAATATCAATTGGATCCCAGTTTAAATGTAATTGTCTAAGCAACAGAAATGTCCTATGGTGGTCATAACATTTTTCTGTGTTTCCATTTTGAAATATGTTTCTCTTATGTCTTTCCATGTAAACGTGACAATTAGGGATAGAATTAGGTTTGGATATTGGGGAATAAATGTTGTCCCCCTTTATATAGCTAAGTTAGACGTGTGTCTGTGTGTGAGACCCGGGGATGTTGTCTGTGGAAGTGTTTGCGTTTGTGTACATTATGTTTGGCATGCACATGTGTGTGAGTGTAGGACAATGTGTCAAAGGAATGTGTGGTGTAGTAGTTCAGTTGTGAGAGGGGGAGATTAAGATAGGGGAGAAAAAGAAATAGGAGGGAGACAGTCTGAAGAGATAGAAAGACAAAAAAAGAATGTAAAAGACCGAGAGAGAAGATGAAAGTGAGAGCAGAGAGAGAATGAGAGAGAGACCACGGCTGCTGACAGTGAAAAAACAACTGGATTCTCCTCTCTTTCTTGCTCTGATCCCCTAAGCCTTTGAATGAGGGTGGCAGACTGGGAGACATACAGAGGGAAAAAAAGAGAGAGCAGTGAAGGAGAGAGGCTGCTGGCGTCTCATGTGGTAGATATTAGAAATTAAGCACATTGTAATGGGGACCGGGTGAGGACACACACACACACACACTTAATGGAGTCACATTGGCCCAGTGATCTTTGCTCATTTCCCTGTTGTGTTATCTTGGCCCATCACAATGAGATCATGGTACTGACCCACAGGATGCACATGAGAATTCTAAAAGGAGGTCAGAATATCCACAAAATAAAAATGAATTATTTCATGTTCAGTCTTACCCAAACCCCTGGTCAGCATAAAGTTCTGTGGAGGGATATAGCCTGTTTTGGCATGCTGATGGGAGATCAACCCCTAAATGGGAGGTCTGAAAGCCAAGAAGGCAAACTGTAAGTGAAAAATTAAATGATAGTCAGTGGATGACATAGTTGTCTAGTAAATGAAATGCTGGTCTAGTGGATGAGGTGGTAGTCTTGTGAAAAATGGGTCTAGTAGCCAGCCAGGACACAAGCTGAGGGAATCTGTGTTTCAGTGTAATGAAAGACAAAAGGATAGTACAAAACAAAATGTATGCAAAATGATGTGCATGTATAATAAAAGGAGTGGAGACAGCGATTTGGATTTATTCCCTTCAGATCTCAACAAGCATTGACTTGACTTTTAAGATTGTTTAAGACTGTTGGTTGATCAGATTGATGCTATAGTCTGTTTTACCATCCAACATCATGCTAGAGGCAATACGATCTACACATGAAAGACAGAGATTATTGTGGCTCTCAAAAGTATTCAACACCCTGGGCTTTTCCATGTTATTGTATTACAACATAAAATCAGGGGTTTTAATCAGAGTCTATCTCTACTGATCAACACAAAATGTCCATACTGTTAAAGTGATAAATTATATCTGAAAAATGTTATACATTGATTTAAATATAAAGCTGAAAATGGATTGAATAGGGATTCACCTCCTTTGTAATGACACACACAAATTAGCTGTGGTGCAACCAATTGTCTTTAGATGTCACTTAATTGGTTGAATGGACTCAATCAGTTAGCATTTAAGGTGTTTCAAATGATTATAAGAGAAATAAACATGTCAGTTGGTTAGGACAATTCCTAAAAATAGTACATAATTAATGCAGTGCAAATCCGGACTAAGGTTCTTCAAAAGCACCAATCAGGAGTATTTCAAGAATATTTCTAAGGCATTGAATATCCTACGGAGCAACGTTAAGTCCATTATTTAAAAAATTCAATAAGGCACAACTGTGTATCTGGAACAAGCTATCCTCAAAAAAGAAGCCTACTGCATCTCAGAGTTACATCCATGGCTTCCATGTCTGACTTGGGAGGCACTACATTCTGTAACAATAGTCCGGGTGCTTCACAAAAGTGGTCTTTATGTGAGAATGGCAAGAAGGAAACAACTCATATTCAAATATTTTGCTTCAACTCCAAGCACTTTGTTTTGCACAAACCAAACACCACACATCATCCTGAGAACATCATCCCAACTGTGAAGCATGGTGGTGGAAGCATCATGCAATGGGGATGCTTCTCTGTGTCAGAGTTTGTAAAGCTTGTGATGACTGCAAAATGTATGCAGCAAAGTACAGACAAATTGAAGAAAATCTGATGACGTCTGCAAGAGACCTGGGACTTGAGAGAAGATGCATCTTCCAGCAGGACAATGACCCAAATCCTTTATCAAGAGCTGCACTGGAATGTCTGTTGGAAATGCCCATTCAAAGCCAAGACCTTGATCACAATTAGAATACCTGGAAAAATGTGAGAATTTTTGGTCAACAAAAGTCCCTATCAAAATTTAAGAGATTTTGCGAATTTAAAAGAATGGGAAAACATTTCTGTAATCAAGTGTGCAAAGTTGGGAGAGTCTTATCCAAATAGACTCATTGTTGTAAGTGCTGCTAAAGGTGCCTCGCTATGAAATATTTGGCTAAAGGGGGTATCATGAATATATTGTATCTGTACTCAGTTCTGTTTTGATCAAAGGCAAATACTGATGAAAACTAATTTCATTTGATGTTGTAACACAATAGAATGTGGATAAGTCCCAGGGAGTTTAGTACATTTGAGAGTCACTGTATTCAAACAGATTTGTGTGCATTCACCTTTGAGTTAAAGATATGATGATGGACTAGATGAATGTTTGTAGGGTAACTATATAAGTTGACTTACCTTCATCTCTTTTGATCTGAGGTGTCAAAAAAATGGGTAGCTGTAAAGGTTATACAGTATTTGATTGAATGCATCTTTACAGAATACAATGGATGCATTGATTTGGGTTTGATTAGTTGTTGTGTGATCAATGTGCATTAGTTACATCTTAAAACTGTGTGTGTGTGCTTTCTAACGAAACGCTGTTGATGACTCAGGCCATATTGTCCTCTCTGCAGACAGAAAGAGAAGAGGTGTCAGTGTTTATTATTTCCTCTGGTTGCCATGGCCACAGTCCATTTGGGTTCCATCATCAGAAGACTCCTAAGTTCTGATGTTCTGTCTCCTCCCCCTCCTTTCTGTAAACGTTATGAATGAGAACTTGGTCTTTTGCGACTCAGTGGATAAAGTGGTGCACTTGGAGGGCCAAAATTACGTGTTCCATTCCCGGAGCCACCAACCCATATGGTAATGTGTGGTAACAACACCCCATGGTTAACAACCTCCCCCAGTTAAACTCTTTTCAGTTCAGTCGAAAAGTTAATACACAGCCAATGTCAACAGTGTTTATGTGATAAGCTATTATATTTTATGGCTGAAACAATTACTTCCAGCTTTGCCCTCATATGCCCACACAAACAAACGTACACTGACACAAACACACTCTTTAACCTCGATACGACGGTTAGCACATTGCGGGTGTTGATGGGCAACCATTCAGCGATCACAGTTTAGAGATAATGATCCAGATCAGAGTAGGAGTTGGCTGGCAGAAGTCCTGATTCCTACGCAGACCAGTCCCATACCCACATAGAAATGACAGAAGAAAAAGTAGAAAATTCTGTCTTCTCATTCTGTGTGTGTCATACCTTTGTCTCTCTCTGTACATCTTTGACCTTTTTAACTCAGTTTGTATCTTTTTCTCGGTTTGGTCTCCCTCTCTCTTTCTGTTTCTCTTCTTTTTTTATTTTTTTTTATTCATGTAAATATAAATTAGTTCCTGGAAGTATTCAAATCCCTGACAAGTTCTTTCATTTTATTGAATTAGAATGGTACGTTGAAATTGCAGTGTATTTGATATTTCATGTTAAAACACTGACACTCAAAATAAATTATTGTACACTGACAGAAATATATGGCTTGCATAGGTATTTTGACTTGGAAGATTAGCTCCAAGTTGTTTCAAAAGCATCCAAAATGCTTATGAACCGCATTTTATAAAGGATGCCACAGACTCAAAGAAAATGTGATCAAGATGTTGACTGGGCTTCTGTCAGACATTCACCTTTTTGTTTTTATGACACTGTAATGTTGCTGGGGTTTGTGCTTGGGATTAACCCTCTGAAAAGTGAATTTTATCACAGCCATCAATTATTATTGGACTAAAGCATGTTCTCTTGCAGTATATCCCTGTATTTTGCTCCATTCATTTTTCCTTCGATTTTGACAAGATAAAGTCCTGCTGATGACAAACATTCCCACAGCATGATGCTTCCACCACCCTACTTCACTCTAGCGATAGTGTGGCATGGCAGGGTTATGAGGCATGGCAGGGTTATGTTCATGGCACTCATACTGATTTGAGTTTTGACCAAAAAGCTCTATCGCTGTCTCACCTGACAACAATATTGCAGCTGTCACTCTTATGCTTTCAGGTGGCACTTTTTGAACAACTGTTCCATTCTCACCACACTCCAATGCAGGCTACTTTTATTTAGAGCTATTGATATGATTGATCAGTGCACCATTAACCTACGTCCCTCCAACTTGTATTGACTTCAAAGTAATTATTCTCTCTCAAGTCTTGTTTAAACAATGAGTGTTAAGGAACAGATTTTTCTAGTCTGTATCTGGTTAATGTGATGC
Organism: Esox niger; assembly: GCA_016801105.1. Taxonomy (NCBI): domain Eukaryota; kingdom Metazoa; phylum Chordata; class Actinopteri; order Esociformes; family Esocidae; genus Esox; species Esox niger. The sequence goes on along the minus strand of JACXGJ010002729.1, from coordinate 4,790 downwards.
AGTTACCAATTCTTTATTTTTTTATCCATTGATGCTGACTGTGATATTGCAATGCTTGGATTTTAAAAAAATAAAAAAATCCAAATGTATGCATTTGTATTACTTCATAACCTCTGTGGAATGCAATTTGGTATGGATTTTCCTTATGGTTCACAGCCTAACAAATGCTACTTTGATATGATAAAGAATAGAATTGGTAAAGATATGAATACTCATTCAATGAGTGGTAATTCACTGTATGATTGTTTATAAACTCTTGCCATCTAATTTTCTTCTTTTCTATCTCTTTCTCCTTATCCAATTTAAAGGCTTTATTGCCATTGGACACATTTATTAGCGTTACCAAACCAAGTGGAAATGAAGAATAAATTGCTGTGAAAACCAAAATAAAAATAACAAACACATTCAAAAGGGAAGGTTATGTTATTCATGCACAGTAACAGTGTGGAAATATTTACTTATGAAGGGGAAATAAATAATACATTGTCTCTATGACCAGTAGTATAAATCGTTTTTTATCTGCTGTATTTGGGTATGAAATAAGTATTTTTTTTTGACAAATTTAGATCTTGTGAATATAGATCTTGTGATCTCTTAACCATTGTAATAAGTGGGCCTTACAATATTACAGTTGGGCATGTTTACAATAGGGCATTTAGCATGGCCATTTAACACGTGTGTGTACATTTTTATTAAGGACCTAAAGGAGGAATGTTCTAAAACTCAATACATTATTGACACAAAATGTATCTTGTAAGTAAAAATATGCATGCACACACATACACACATACACGACACATACAAGTAAAATTCTGGGTATGTGTAAATTAACTTTTAAATGCTGAAAGCAGTCATCTCAAAAAAGTCAGATTACATGTACACGTGCTTTGTAGAAAACTCTCGAACTGAGGAGAACTCTAGAGCTGATTCTAGGAGAGAACAATTTGTTTAGCCATGTTTTCTACTACCATGTTTGACAGCGGCCAACATGTGAACGCTTTGTTTGAAATCAAGGAAAGCAGCTGCACTGCCAGTGCAATGTTTGCGTCCAGTGGCAGAGTCCAAACTCAAGAATCAAGTTTGATTTGATTGAGTTTCTGAAAAACTATAACTAAACCATGGATTACAGTTAAAATCTGTATCTCTTTGCCCATAAACTACTTTGGTGTTGTTAAAAAAACCTAACATCAAAAAGGAGGGTGCAATTTTCCCTAATCTTTAAAAATCTTAATCATGCATGCTATTTTTGACGTGATCATTATTTTACGAATAGTACTCTCAACACCTACTGTTCCTGACGAAATGTCTATACATTTATTAAAAACGTCATTTTAAATATTTTACAATAGGCAAGGGAGTTAGCGACTATTTGAATGGGGAAATTGGAAAACAAGATAACCAGACACAAATGTTTGACTTCACGATTAACTAAACCCAATAAGATTAATGCATGTTCTGTATTATGTTTGTTCCAATTGCGTCACTTGCTGCAAACACATGTGAACAACTGTAAAACAATATAGATGTTCTGTTTGTTTTGTTGATCGAGCAGATGGAGAATTCAGGTTACGAGAGCTAAAAAGTATAAACCCGTGCGTATTTAGCTACACGCACCACCACCAACCAAAACTGTTTCTGTTCATTTACGGCAACTTGTAAGACAACCCCAAGTATGCCTTCAGAAAAATAATATTATTGGCAGTAACTTGTTCATTACCGCTGAGTTTTTCTCTTTAAAGGAAGGAACCTGGAGTGAGTGGGTCGACGAGAGCAAATATCGGAGACGGAGTGAGAGAAAAGTGGAAGAAAACAAGAGTGAAAGAGTTAAAGAGATTGTGTTTTATAGAGACCGGGAGGTAGGGGGGGAGAGAGAGGAGAGAGAGATGAAAAGACAGGCAAGGAGAGGCGCTAGCGACGCAGATTGTTGTAAATCCGCAGTGAGTCAAACTCAGATTTACGCCCATAGGCTGCTTCTTGGGTGGGCTGCAAGCTGCAGCGGAGAGGGAGAGGTTGGAGCAGTCAGAGAAAGAGTACGTTGCTGACTCCAGACTGTTCGCTCTGCAGCTTCACGGTTCCTGCTGGAATGCATTTACAACTCAACCGTCTTGGTCTGAGTGTCTCTTCCCCAGTGCTCTGTTAATGTGTCCCCACTTTTTTTATATAGCTCTCTTTAATTCTAATACTCCATGGGGTTTGTTTTGTCACTTATCCCTTCCTTTCCAATCTTAGACTATCCCTAAATAGTATTATACCTTTAGGTTGAGGTTGTTTTTATGTTTTAGTGCATTTTTAGCTATTTTGTTAATGTTAAGATTGGAGACTGTTCTTGTTAACTAGTACGACAAAACAAGTTTAGTTTAAAATGCCTGTATCCTTTTTAAATATGCTCCCCAAACGACATGTGTTTATATGATAACTATGAACTTTTCCATAAGTCAAAGCAAATATTTTATCCAGAAATAACATGACTTGTCAAACTCTCAAAGAGTTAGGGTATACTAAGTAACCCCCCCCCCCACACACACACACAGAAAATCCCCAGTCCCCAGTCAAGGCCTTGGATCGGATAAGGGATCATTCTGTCTCTAATGTGTTTCGTGCCAGTATCCCAATGTTTGTTTTGTACAGCATGAGAAAGATCAGGCATCTCTCACTCACTCTCTCCCTTTCTCTATGTCTCACTTCCCATCATGTCTTGCTTTCTTAACTGCAAAACCATGGATATTAATTGAGGGCGATTTGACGGAATATGTCAAACAAAAAAAACTGCGGGTAATAAACGGAGTAATCTTACTTAACTTAACTGATTCAATTCAAACTGAATGACGCCTGGCATTGTTGTCAGGAAAATAATCTTTTGTTTTTTGTAATTCAAGTATTGCGCAGTCGACATGATGAAAAGTCCTTTTGAGTTTGTAAAAGTTTCTTCTGACTTGGTTAGATTTGTGAATTGGAGAAGGTAAAATCCGAAAGGTGCACTGTCACAGGAATGGTAACGTTAACTTTTATTGTAACAAAGACGTTGGAATACAAGGAGAAATGTGCAGCAAACATAGGCATAAATACCACAATGAATTACAAATAAAAAATCGGATACTACACAAGAAACCAGGCAAGCCTAGTTCAGCCCGCCCACAATAGAATGTGCTGCCCTCTCAAAATTCGAAAACAGGTCACCCACGTGGAAGGCTGTGTCGTTAACATCTACACCACAGAACGGTACACTTGATGGGTGTCAATATAGCCTCTTGTGTCTACCCTGAACAAATCCTCTTTTGCCCCCGGCTGTCTTAACAGCTATTTGGCCATTAGTGAATGACATTGATACAGTGAAATTGACTAACGTTTCTTACTAGGTTTACCTCAACCACAAATAGCGTCTCTGAACTGTATGGCTTTTGTCACTGGCCGTCATAACAGCAGGTTAGCCAGTAATAGGCTTTACCAGTATCTACTAACTTACTGGAATACTCATAAGAATTTAGCAATTGCTAGCGAGTCTGCCAAAGCTATTTCATTATGCAAAAGAACGTATTTTTTTCTTTCATGACATAACAACGTACTTTATCTTTAATTTGTGAATGACATTGTTACAATAACTATCAGTAAAGGGGACGATAGCTACGTTTCTCATCAAGTAAAAGACGAGAGAATTGTGGAATCTATCAAAAAAAGTTGCAATACTGTATAACCTTAAGTTTTAATGCGGCACACAAATTAAATTAATAAATGTGGTTGCTTTCAATAGACTTGAATGTTGATCTTCCACTGTAGGTTTCAGCCAGCGAAGTTTCCGTCTTAACAGAATAATTCATAATGCGTATTTTGCTTTGCCTGTGAGAAGATACTAAGGTGGGACCTATAGTTTAAAGGTCAACTTCTCTAACCACTATGCTATTTAACAAGGGGTACTCAGTCAGTCAGTCAGTCGCTCAATCACTCAGTAACTAACTCAGTAAGAGACATTCGCTCTTCTTGGCTGGCTCCGCTTACACGGTCTGAAACGTACTGTATCTGTACCGTGCGGTACATGACATTCGGTTCAGTACGCGCTGTAATCCGAATGAATATAGTCTAGTTTTAACTATGCCTTTAACTTTTTTGTTTCCGGAACTAAAATTCCAAACTATAAGTTTACCCTGGAGATGGATCTTGGAGCTGTAACTTAATAACTGGAGTAGCCTAGCACGTGATGCAGTTTTGTAAATAAATATGATGAATGCAAACGTCAAGCCAAACCATTATTTGCCTTCTTTTGTTCAGGGGACAATGGCAAATTAGCCACAGTTTACAAGTGTACAACTTCATAATAAATGAAAACAAACGTTATGTTTTGCATGTCTTTTTTCCACTGTACCCCTAATGATCATTGTTTTATAGATCTAACCATGCATGTACACTCACCTAAAGGATTATTCGGAACACCATACTAATACTGTGTTTGACCCCCTTTCGCCTTCAGAACTGCCTTAATTCTACGTCGCATTGATTCAACAAGGTGCTGAAAGCATTCTTTAGAAATGTTGGCCCATATTGATAGGATAGCATCTTGCAGTTGATGGAGATTTGTGGGATGCACATCCAGGGCACAAAGCTCCCGTTCCACCACATCCCAAAGATGCTCTATTGGGTTGAGATCTGGTGACTGTGGGGGCCATTTTAGTACAGTGAACTCATTGTCATGTTCAAGAAACCAATCTGAAATGATTCGAGCTTTGTGACATGGTGCATTATCCTGCTGGAAGTAGCCATCAGAGGATGGGTACATGGTGGCCATAAAGGGATGGACA
>JACXGJ010002728.1:0-61894 GCA_016801105.1 Esox niger | reverse complement strand
TCTCCACTGCAGCTCATCTCAGCTGCTCTCTTTGTGCTGTGACACTGGTCTCCACTGCAGCTCATCTCAGCTGCTCTCTTTGTGCTGTGACACTGGTCTCCACTGCAGCTCATCTCAGCTGCTCTCTTTGTGCTGTGACACTGGTCTCCACTGCAGCTCATCTCAGCTGCTCTCTTTGTGCTGTGACACTGGTCTCCACCGCAGCTCATCTCAGCTGCTCTCTTTGTGCTGTGACACTGGTCTCCACTGCAGCTCATCTCAGCTGCTCTCTTTGTGCTGTGACACTGGTCTCCACTGCAGCTCATCTAGCTGCTCTCTGTACTGTGACACTGGTCTCCACTGCAGCTTATCTCAGCTGCTCTCTCTGTACTGTGACACTGGTCTCCACTGCAGCTCATCTCAGCGGCTCTCTTTGTGCTGTGACACTGGTCTCCACCGTAGGCAGGTCAACAGTATTACAATGTTGAACACAGCAGGTTCGGAACACCACAGAATGGTGCCTGATTAAATGCTGCCCTCTGGATTGCAACAAACATTTTACACACTACTTCCCTTGTGGGGATAATTCAGATTTAAAGTCTTATTTTTCCTTACCGGCAAAATGCCAAAGGTAAATATGTACTTGTTTTTCTATCCTTGTGGGGATTCTAGGTACACACTCACAGATACACCTACACCCTTGCCTGAGTGGGGACACACAAAAATGAAAGCATAATTAATATAACAGCTCCAACATCTCTGCCTGTTAGTCCTAACCTTTAGCCACCGCTATCATCAGACCAGCAGGACTCTCAGGCATCCATGTGAGCCAGCATGTGGATACTGTACTGTTCAGAAACACCATTCAGTTGGTACCACAGCTGGTCTCCTAGTACCTCTACAACCTCTGGAGGTTGATACTAACTATGGACATTGAGGCTGTAGTTGCAGATGAAGCCATGCTTCTGCTACAGGGGAACCGGATCCCACTGCAGGATAACAGCCCTGCCGGTTAGCTGCTGCACCATCTGTCTGGGGCCACGAGAGGGGGCTGAAGAGTGTAAGATGGTCAGTGTGGTTGTGTAAGAAGTTGTACAATACATCCTAAAAAAACAGGGTTCATTACTTCTTGTTGAATCGGTTATTAAGCTAAAGCCAAGGATATTCTGCCGGTGGTAGTTATTGTGAATTCTACCTCCTTGTCTAGGGTAGGCTTGTACTGACAGTTCCTTCCCAGTCTCTAGCCTATACTCAGTCTTCTCAGTCACGCTATAGCACACCCCTGGCCACACCCACTCTGACTACAATGGATATGGTCTCACAAAAACTGCCACAATCTTTTAGGGGAACAACGACAACAAACACAGAAAATGTGTGTGGGTTCATAATTGATTTCGTGGACTACTAACCATTTCTTTGTGGATTTCGATGAGTGATTTAGCTCATTGTCTTTTTGGAAGATCCACAGGTTGGCCAGGTTTGTGGCTAAAATATCCTGGTTCCTTTCAGACCTAATTATCTTGTTGACCCTAATACAGTTTGGGATATAGTAAGGATTAATGAACTAACACTTTGCAGTGTTATACCTGCAATATACAAAAGTAATGGTTTCACACGGTTTACAAATGGTGTTATTCCATGGAGGACCAAGGTCTAATATCCAGAAGCATAGATTACTCCAACCATTACATTGGCCCTAACTCAATACACAATAGGCCTAGGTTTTGGGTTTTAACAAAAAGTTATATTTTCCTAAATAAAATAAGGGTAACTGTTTAATCTGTATGTAATGCTGTTCAAAGTAGTAATTGAATACAAACAGTGCATGTGAATCCACCATTAAATGACATGGTACTACCCATGTACCTGAAACCCAAGGATTTCAAACTCCGCTTTTATACACTATAAAATACCTACAGAAAGTCTATACCCTCATAACCTATTCACTATTTGTATCAGTCTCATGCATTTAAATGTAGACCCCCCCCCACACTTACCAACACACCATAGTCCTTAATTGTAAGGAATTTTGGTTCTTTAAATGTGAAAACGTAACCATACATTTCACAAAATATTTCACAATAAAAAAAGATTTGCTTGAGTGTAGAGTAGCCGTGTAAATCACTTGAAACAAATCTGAATAAAAACGCACAAGACTACGAGGCACTTACATGACAGAACAAGAAAAAGTTCAAGGGGGTGTAGTACAACTGTAAAAAACTGTTGTACTACACTAAAATTATATATATTACAATCTTATTTTGAAGACAAAAACAGATCTGTATCCTGACAATATTAGTCACTTTACACTGAGGAAGCCACCCAACATACTTGCTTTCAGTTTCATAAGTGAATGTACAAAATGGTTCAAATAAAATATAAAAAAATATAAATACAATAATTCAATATTTTTTTTATAGCAGATTCAGATTCATTTGAAGCCTGCACAATAGTTTAAACGCAAGTGAGTACACGAGAATGGGTTCAATGTGGTGACCTTGATTCAAGTTTTTAAACATTTTTGCTCACCACACTAGGAATCAAGTACTGGTACATGTATGTTTGTGTGTGGATATTTGTAATGACTCAGTATTTGTCAATGTGTGTATTTTTAATAGGTTATTTTGGTTTTTACAAAATATAATAATTATAATTACAAACCAACATTTAAACAGAAGCAGTATGATATAAATGCAAAAAAAAAGAAACCAAGTGTTAACTCCCTTTCCTGCCCCAAAAGTCAACATCCAGAACATCCTGTAAACGGCTGAACAAAACAGCGGTCAAGAACGTATCAGGTAAGAGCAGGGAGAGGAGGAAGACCCCACCTTTAATAGAAAATAGTGAATAAATAAAGACATGGGAGTTTTCCAGCCATCAGGGCAGAAAGCTCAGGGGACGGATTGTCTCTTAGCCCACCTGAGCAGAGGCAGGGAAGTAAAATCTGAGGTCCTCTAGTGGCAAAATACTGTACAGCATTCGTGAAACCCGGGGTCTATAGCTGTATAAGCTCTAAACAGTATATATCACATTATCAACTGGCAATTTTCCGAACGTTGCACACTTGTCAAATACTCGTTTTGGGTCTTTGTCCTTCACTGGTGTTGGGATTTTTCATTGTCACAGATATCCCCAACGTTGGAGGTGTGGTTCAGGACATTCAACACTCAAACACACAAAACAACTGGAGTTGATATACAGGAGAGAAGCCAGAGGACCACAAAACCTGAGTAACTTTGTATTCAGTGACTTACCTACAGTAGCATGTACATGTGTTGTCCTGACAGTGACTTACCTACAGTAGCATGTACATGTGTTGACATGACAGGCTAGACACAGGCTAATGTGCTCTACCGAGGTCATCAGGGAATTGTGGGAGTTTGGTACTGCACGACGTTTCATATAATAACATAAATGGGAAAAAATACAAAACGTCTCCGATCACAAACTAAGGGTACTTATTGCAAATCTTCCAAGGAATATCAGACAATTGGGAACAAAGACCTAAAAAAACCATTGTAATGAAAAGCATGGTTTCATAGAATTCTTAAACAGACCTTTCATTGCAAACATACTGAGTAAAAACCTGCCATTTCACCTGTGGATGTCAAAAAGGTGGAACCATAGTGATCCAAAGAGGCTGACCCTAAGAGGTCCACAGTCAGAGGGGTGAAGACTGAAACCTGCCCATAGAAACAGTCTTATCAGAACAATCTTGTGCTATAATAAAGCATCAAGGACTCCTGGTCATGGCTGTCTGCTGCACACCATTCCTAGGAAACATTGGGAGATCAGTGGAGGGGAAATCCCAGTCCCAGGTTGAGGCTATTGCAACAAACATCAGGCTTTGGCCTTGGAGCTATCAACAAGCCCACCCTCTATCCAGTCCCAGAAAATCTATCAGCAAGAACCGGGAACATTCCTGCAGAGTGACTGCCTTTTCAGAACAGAGAGCTAGGTGAGCCATTGTGCTTTGTCAGCAGTGGGACTCCCTCGGTAAACACTTTGATACAGGTAGGCCTATCTACCTTGAAAAACTGTTTTTCTCTTGGGCAGCTTAACACCATCCCACCTTTTCGGAGTCCACAACTGTACTTGTAAGTACAGAAAACCCAGGCAATATTAATAGGTTCTCCAGGGTAAAGACAGGCCTTTTTATTCCCTCACTCGGTGAGAGAGTCAGGGTGCTGGACGTGAGGCGGGCACAGGGCTGTCGGACACAGGCAACTGCTGATGGATCCAAAGTCAGAAGTGACAGATGCAGAGGTGGTGATGGCAGGTAAAGGTTGGGGGGTGGAGGACAAAGAGAAATCCAACTGAAGCCTATCAGAAGCCCCACCTTCTGGCCCCGTGGACAGTCCATCAGGCAGAAATGGTTCCAATTGCAGCTGGTAGAAGCCAGAGCCCAGGAGGGGACACACCCCCAAGGGGGACAACGGGATTCCGTAGGGCTGTGGAGACGGGGGGAGATGGGCAGGGGGGGCCGTGGGACAGTGTCCCGAGCTAGGACAATTCAGAAAGAACTCTTGCTGTTGGTCCTCCAGAGGTGGGAGTTGAGAGGAGTGAGTAAACAGCCACTCCCTTGGTGGGTTGGGACAAGGAGCACTACACAGCTCCAAAACCTCCATCTGAACCTCAGCATCTAGACAATGACAGAATAATGACTTGAGTCTTGAAAAGCACTAAATCAATAACCATCAATTACTGCAACATTGGCCATGGCTTCCAACATTTTGTTTCCTTCCAATCAGCAACATTTAAATACATTTGAGGTAACATTGTTGAGGAAGTAGCTTAAATTTACAAAGTAAAACATGTAAGTTGCAGAAATGTATACAATACAGCAAAGCTCCTGGACACTGTAAGATCATGAAAATGGTTGGTTTAAATAATGTAATTCATACACTATATTCATGAAACTTAGTGAAAGTTGGCAATTCACCAAAACGAAAACTGACGCTCCAATAATAGACTTTTCTGATGGGCCCTGTGATTTGATAATGCATTTGGTTTGGGATGTTAAATTTCATGCCAGGTAATCATGAAATGTAATGCCTTCAAAGTCTTCTTAAAAAAGCCTGCTCTAGCTAGTTACGACCTCACAAAACCTGTTTGGGTTTATCATTTCAATCAACAGCAGAAACAGCTGAGATTGGAGGAAGTTAGGAATGCAATAGAGCGATGTCTGTGAAACTGTCAATAATATATTATTCAGCTTTATAGGAAATATACTAAATCTTGTATGAATCTGCCTGCTTGTTAAATACTGTGGGCATCGAGGATCCCAGTGGGATTAGTATATTAGGTAGCAGAGCTCTGACAGGCCCCAACACAATACACTGGGATAAGGCCAGGTGGTGCTTGTGATTTTAGAACAGTAACTATGATACAGGCTGGACTAAACTAAATAGATCCATGACATATTGGGCCATTTACTCCCTCATGCTTGGCTGTGCAGTCTTTCTGTACAATGATATCTTACTAAATCCTAACATGGTTATAAAAAAGCTTCAAACTCATCAAATCAGCCTAAAACCTTGTTTGATGTGCCAGGAGAGCTTGTGAGTTTTGTCCATAGTGACAAATACCAGCAAGTTCAGATTGACAAATACTAGCAAGCTATTTTTTTCACATCTTATTGACTACTGCATGCCTTTGCTATGGATACTTACAGATAGCCCAGTCTGGTTAGAATATTTACCAGACCTGTGTAATTAGAGCCTTCGCCAGGTGGCTCTGTCTGGTTAGCTTTTACCGGATGCCCCCACCTGGTTAATTTCTACCAGATGGCCCTGTCTCATTAGTTTTTACATGCTGCCCCTGTCTAATTAAAATCCTAACTTGCTGGAAACGTCTGGTTAGTCTTTACCAGGTAGCCCCTTCTGGTTAGTGGCTTTACCAGGTGGCCCTGTTTAATTCCAGCCATTATCAGGTGATACTATCTGGTTAGAGTGTTTACCTAGAGGGGCCTGTGTGCAGTGAGTTCAGGGCTTTAAGAGAAAGCGGGGTGTTCGTCTGCGACGGGGACGACCCTCCTCTTCTGCAGCACCACATCAGTACACAGGCAGAAACAGGGAAACACACAAGCCAATGGGAAAGCACAGACAGGTGGGGTCAAAATGCTTGAAATCATATGGTCATGAACACAACACAAACTGAGGCAAACAATGTTATGAAAGCCATAAATAAAAACAAACAACACTAAGGTAGAGTGTGGTGACATGGGTGATTTGGCATGTGGGTCCATTGTGTACTAGGTCTGGTCTGGGTGGGAGGAATCAGGAGCAGGGTGGAGGTTACCTTGTTTGTTGAGATCAATGACAGGTGGAGGGGAGGGTGGCTCAATCTGGGAGCATCCTTCCATCTCTCCAACGTCTCCATCCTGGTCACCATCATCCCTGGAACCCACAAAGCAGTAAGAAAAGCATTCCGTTTAGAAATTCAAATCCTTTTCTGTTGATACTTTCTATTTTACTTCCATCCTAGCTTCACTAGCTTCCTAGCTTCATCAGTTCAACATAATAAACACCTCTACCAGTAATGATAAATCCCACATTTCTATGCGCACGCACATTCTCGAGTACACATTTTAGATTGTTTCTACATAATATTGGTAAATGGGGCCCCACAGAGCAAACATACATTTTCAAAATATGTCTGTATAAATGTAGTTTTGCCAAGCCTCTCACTGTTTTAGATTCAGTTGGTTGGGCCAACTCGGCTGGGGCCAACAAGGCAGTGTTACTCACATGTTCCCTGTCTGCAGACAGTACTTCTTGCGGCCCAGCCTGGTGGTCTGCTGGGTAAAGTACTCATGGCGCTCCGACTTCTTCCACATGTAGTAATACCCCACACAGTCTCCCACCGACCGTGTGCGTACCTGACACATAAACCCAGTGGAGAGGAGTAAGACACATAGACCCAGTGGAGAGGAGTAAGACACATAGACCCAGTGGAGAGGAGTAAGACACATAAACCCATGGGAAAGCAGTAAGACACTTAAACCCATGGGAAAGCAGTAAGACAATGTTGCAGTTATCTACATTTGCATGTAAGAGCTCCTTTGTTATGCCAGTCTTGGCCATCAATGAAATATAGACGGTTGCCTAACTCATTCTCGACTGCACTCTACTGCCCACACAAAAACAACAATGCTGATGGAAAACAAATCAAGCAAATTCATTTTTGTAAGGACTCACCTTATTGGCCTGAATCAGATGGAAGTTCTTCCCATGAACTCGATAGCCATGTTCAAAGTTTCGAGACTCCTCCTCACTCCAGGCACACAGCTCTTCTGCAAATAAGACAAACAGCATCAAGGCTGCAATGTAGGCAACATATATTAGTTGGTAGATTTGACAGTGCACTATATGCAATAATTTAAGTTTGACACCGCAAATTCAAGGGACAGATCAAAGCAAGTATTAACAAATGGATTACTAAGTAGATTTACTGATATCAAAGTCAAAAGTCAAAGTCAAACTTATTTATCAAGCACATTTAAAAACAACTTATGTCGACCAAAGTGTTGTACAGTCAAAACATAGTCAACTAAACATAATTATAGGATATGACGAACAGAAACAGAAACATCCTACCCATTTGCAGATTCAAATGCTAAAGAAAAAAGACAGGTCTTAAGATGGGATTTAAAAATGTTGCTACTAGTAGAGGACCGAACATATAATGGTAGGCTGTTCCACAACTTTGGGGCAGAAACAGAAAAGTCACGATCTCCTTTCAACTTGAATACACAAAAGCAGTTTGTTGGACGACTTAAGGGTCCTTGAGGAAAAGTTCTGACTAAGGAGGTCTGACATATAGGAGGGTCCATGTAGGGCATTAAAAACAAATAAAAGAGCCTTAAAATCAATCCTGTATTAACAGGTAGCCAGTGGAGACAGGCCAGTACAGGAGGGATGCTTTATCTTTTTTGTACCAGTTAAAAACCTAGCAGCTGCATTTTGAACAAGATGAAGGCGGGACAAGGTAGACTGACAGATTCCCGTACAAAGAGTTACAATAGTCGAGACGGAAGGAAATCACTGCATGAATAACTCTCTAAATCCTTGAAGGAAAGCATTTACTTGAATGTACTTGAATGAAAAAAGATAAACCACTTCATGAATAAGTCCTAGAGGAATATTACACCTACTGCTACTATACAAGATTGACAATTGTACCTGCACCAATTACCTGTATTTACATAGAAACCAACAATATTATTTTACCATTCCAAAGAAACTAAATACATGTTGTAAATGTCCTGAAATTCTGAATACTTGTAGCATCCAGAAACTAAAAAGTTGAAGAAAATTAAGAAAATGTGTATTTATGTACATGGGTGGTTATTGAGTTGAAGACAATGTGAAGCTTTTTGTTCTCAAAGACAAAACTGAATTTAGTTAATTAATCCTTTGAGGCCACTAATGACTCATGAAATGTTCCCACTGGGTTAACAACGTTGTTGTTACTAGTAAGATGTTGCAGTAACATGACATATTACTACATAGCTGACTCAGAGTCGTGGAGGGACTCACCGCTAAATACTTTGACATTAAAGCTCAGTCGTCTCAGCGCCTCCTCTGCATTGAAGTTGCATTTTACCAGCTCATACAGAGCCTGTAAGGAGGAAACAGCTGTCAGAGATATGATAGAAGGCTGAGACAGTGATTACAATGTGAACTGTACTGAAACCCCCAGCACTCTCTCTATGCCAACCAACTTAGCACCTGTTCATTGTCTTTGATTACACCCCCGTTGATAAGGATGTCAACAGTCCCATCCTGTCTTCTCAGTCTCTGGGCACTCAGTAGGAACTCCTCTATAGCTGGGCTGGAGAGCATGTCTGGAGTCCACAAGAGCTGGTCTTCATTCTCATATACTGGAAAGGGGAGGAAAAATAGTGAGAGGAATGAATGGGGAGACACAGGGAGAAAGGAATGGAGGAAAAGTGAGGCACACTGGTGAGGATGGACTTAAAACTTAGCTGAGTCTGAAAAAACTGTTCATTCATTCATTGTAGTTATGCAACATAGGAGATGAGCCACATTCCAGCCATCCGCCCAGTCAACAAATGACAGAAAACGATGGTTACCTTTCTCCTGGTATGAGTACGGGCTGAGAGGAGGGATTTTGGCTTGGTACATGGAACCCACCATAATTTCCTGAGAAATAAGTCAAAAAGACACTCCGGAAAATAGGTATACAATTCACTTTGATGTAAGCGTACATAAATAGAAAATGTAGCGCAGCTCATTAACCCATGTTTTCACCTTGTGTCCATCGCTGGAGGTAATAAAGGCACCATCATCGTCTGAATCTTCCTCTGAGGAGCCAACAAAGGTGTCTTTGTCTGCCAGGGAATGTGCTGGGGAATACACATGGGCTGCAATTATACAGTTATGTCATGTTTCATGCACTGTGAGAAGGAAAGTACACCTGCTGAAAATGTGTCTTTTTGAGATGTGTACCTTTAATCTTCATTTCTATACTATTGACAGAAAAGGAACATGGAGGAGTCAGCCTTCAGGAAGATATGCTAATCACCCTCAACATCAACAAAATCATGAGGAAAGAGAGGAGGAACATGCCCCAATTCACATCAACACGACTGCAGGTATAGAGCACCAGCAGTGTTGCGATCCTCCGTGTCTACATAGGAAAGGAACTGTCAGTGACCATCATGTCTACTAGTTGTGTCAAGAGAGCAGAGCAAGGACTCTACTCCCTAAAGTGACTACAGAAATCTGTCATGCCACCCTGGGTCTGTCCATCGCTACTATTCTTGTTCGATGTGCTACAACTGTGACATTCGAGGTCTTTCTTGCATGTATTGCTTGTCCTTCTAAGCATTTCTACAGGATTATTAGATTAGACTCAACTGTTCGGAAAATTAGAATCTGCAACTATTCAGATTATTAGATTAGACTCTTCCACTGTTCTGGGTCAAGGCAGTCCGCAATGCTTCTGGCCATATACCACACCAGTGCATCCAGTATATATTAGCAATTTCCCCATCAACAGGTCCTGTTCATGAAAAAAGACAAATACCTGATACAACAATGATGTAATGTTAAGGTAAACGGGGAAAATAGATGTTTAAGCAACTACTTCATTTGGTAGAGCTGAAACTTATGAACAGCAAAGCAGCAGCAGGCAAGTTGGTCGTATGTTGTGCTTGAATGATGAGGGAAAGGTGAATGATGAGGACAAAGAGAGAAATCAATTAAGTCCATTCATACTGGCCTGGTAAAGGAACTTACTGCTTTTAATTATTTGTCTTCTGATTACATAGTAGCTATCTTGAATAAGAGAAAATAATTTACCTAGCTAGCTAATGCTAGGCTATTTGAGATACCATACATTAGGCAAATTGATAATACAAAGAAAATCAGCTGTGTTTTCTACCCTTCTGTCCTTCAAATTTTAGCACCTTCTGTTATTTCTGATACCATCTTCCATTGATTGGCCAGATATCTATTAATCACTTTCCAAATGGAGGCTCTAGCACAACTTACGTCTTGCTGATGACATAACATTTCACCGCATACTTTTATTTTCAAGGTAAAATACAAAAACTGGAGGTCTAATTGTTGTAGCTAAAACTTTGAAGTTGCCTGCATGATGCTAATCTACTGTAGCTATCGAGTTGTGACAGTCAGCTTGCTAGCTACTCTTAGTTGTCACACAGATGATGGCTACTTTATTTATATCAATGTGACCGCCACTGAATGACAGTTCAATGCAAATGTGAACAGACACAGCCAGTTGTTTCTTTGACCTCATTAGCTAGCTTGATACTCTGAATGTCGGGTGCATGAAACTGTTGCTCTGCTCAGATACTCGTGTGAAGGTCAACATCATTTTTCATAGTTTGTCTGTGGTGGTGCATCACAATTTAGCATTGGGCTTAATTGTGATGCAGGGGTGCCTCGCCGCTGTTATTAAAATAAGAGGGAAACACTGATCTTATTTTGAGATCATCAAGAAGAAGTGCCACTGTTAAGTCAAAGCCCAGGTTTGAGCCCACTAATGCAGCCCAGTATATAGGTTTTCTCCTAACATTTAGTAACAATCTGTCTCCTCATTGGCCTAGGCTAGCGTTTGCATTCAAGACCAGGTCATTTCAAGTAGGCTATTCTCCGTTTGTCATTGTTAAAGTAGCTACTTATTCCGGTCACTTGTGTAGTATTGAAAAAAACATTACGCTATAGCTTTTACATTGTAAATTCCATACATTTGCATTAAATGTGTTTGTGGAGGGCTATAGGAGTCCTACCTAAAACATTAAGTCACATCTTACGATTAATTTATGTTTTCGTTGTTTTGCAGAATTGTAGTAAATTGAAGGTATAGTAGAGATACAGTGATTATTTTGCTCATAGAGATTACATTTGTTTCAAGTGTATATAAATTACTGCAAATTGTTATTTATTGAGTAACATCACCTTTGTCTGGCTGTAAGACCAAATATCCATAGGTCAACAATTTCTTTTTTTACAGGGTACCCTTCCTCTTAATATTTACTAACACATTTGCGGTACAAAAAAATTAACACATTTTATTTGAGTAGTGGGCAGATGTCTATTTATGTGTAGAGGTCATTCTGTTGTAACTACTATATATATAATATCATGATTCTTTAAGACATAATTCATCGTAAGAACCTCTTAGGTGTTGGTGAAGGAGGTCTGAGGCTTCGGAGGTGACAGAGGGAGTGAGGTCATCAGCTGATGACTCCTCTTCATCCTCTCCTGAGAAAAGATCATTAGCAATCTGGTCCTGAAACAACAGAAGGGAACAATAGCAATAGATTATTTTGTGTGTTTGTAGGTTGGACAGGCCGTCTAAAATAATTTCATAATGGACACAGCATCATGACTAGACATTTTATCAGTGCCAGAACATCATGTAATGCCAGCTGACATTACTCGTCTGACCAGAGTCTCTTGTTGGTGCAAACTAGTAAACTCTTAAGTATTTGTGTAACAAATGGCTTGAGGTTTGATTGGTTCTCACAAAAACACCTGAAGTATTTGCTTGATAAGGAGATGACTTTCAAACAAACAATCTGTCTGCGGTTGCAAGCGTATTCTCAGAGAAAACCATACTCCAACGCCTTGCTCCAGATCCTTTGAAACTGAAATGGAAGGCTCAATTGAGATACTTAATTGCATAAACAGAAGCGTTTCAAAGAGCTATATACCCAAACAGGGAACTAATTGGCAGTTTTTTGGTTGTTGAGTTTATCACCATCAGCCGTACACTAGTCCCTGAATTCTGCAAATAACTTTGCCCTCACATGACCAGCCTAGGTACTACTGTAACCTTTGAATATCATATTGAAGGCAGTCTGATTGTGTGCTGATTTTTTCATTCAGAACTGACCTGTCATAAAATGTATAGGGTTGAATTCATTCATTTATTCTTTTATATATTTTTTACATCACAGCAACTTCCAAAGAATTTGATACAGTCAAGTCTTCTGAAGCACATCTGTTGCTCTTCTGGTTCTAATCATGCTGAACCAGGGATTCTTTCAGAATCTGCTGGAAGGAACACACTCTTCAACATTGCTTAAGCTTACAGACGCCCAAGCTACCAAAAAGAGTCACTAGTGTATGACAAGGTAATGCAAGCATATTTGACTGATTGCAAACCACCAACCCAGGATGGTGCTGGCTAATTATCCTGCACTCCGCAAGAACACTGGGATTCAAATCCTGGTATTGAAATTAGGTTGAATTTTACTCTTACTCTTGTGTGGAGATTTGCTCAGCTGAGCTAACAAGGCAGCCCTCTCAAGATTTGAACACTGGTTGCCCACATCAAGGGCTGTGTCGTTAACCACTAGACCACACAGCTGTAGATTTCGAAGGTGTTACCACCACAAGTAGCATCTATGAACTGTATGGCATTTGCCACTGGCCGTTTTACCAGTAATAGGTTTTACCGTATCTAGTAATTTACTGGATTATTCATAAGAATTGAGCAATTGCTAGCACGTCTGCCAAAGCCATTTCATTTCATGGCATAACAACATACTTTGTTCTATCATCAGTGAATGACATTGATATAATAACTATCAATAAATGTGATGATAACTGACTTTTTCATCAAGTGAAAAGATGAGAGAATCATGGAATCTACCAGAATTGCAATACAAAATCACTGTAAATGAAATAAAATGTATAAATGTCGTTGCTCGCAATAGATTCTAACTTTGGTCTTCCAAGTGAGAGGCACTGTCTTTAACCACTACGCCACAGCATTACACGTCCAGGCAGTTGCTAAACACCACTGAGCATTGTGTTAAACT
Organism: Esox niger; assembly: GCA_016801105.1. Lineage (NCBI taxonomy): Eukaryota > Metazoa > Chordata > Actinopteri > Esociformes > Esocidae > Esox > Esox niger. The sequence goes on along the minus strand of JACXGJ010002728.1, from coordinate 48,594 downwards.
GACTAACATTTCTTACTAAACCTTTTGTTGGAAAACAGGATGTTGTAGTTTTCCAAAAACTCCTCGGTTTCTCCATAGCTTATTCATGGACAAACGATGCATGTGCTTAAACTACGAGTCTAGACCTATACAATAGCGTTTGAATAGCCTTTTGGTAGCCAATTTGCTAGGTGAAAATATTTTGTATTTTTTGAAAAACTCCTCTCGGTGTTGTGGCCTTGTGGATCCTTTGGTTATCAGCTCATCTGGTTGCCTTTTCACTGTCCATTAAGTGTAATTATTTTTGTATACTTAAATCTTTTTATTATTTGTACAGTAATGGTTACTGACTCTCTCCACCTCCATACACTTGTGTTTTGAGTGTAATTCATTTGCAAAAAAAGAAAAAAACACATTAGACAACATTAAAGATGAACATGACTCAAATTTTCTACAGATACTGCGCTAATATCGTTACTGTGAATTATTTTGGCCATGATAATCATGTAGTGAAAATCTGATATTGTAACTGCCCTATTCTGAAACTTTCCCATGAGTGTTTGCGAGGTATCAGACAGATCAGTGCAGATGGCTGTTGCCCTATTTGTAGTTACAATAAGGGGAACTGGGCAGTCAGTGGATGAGCTGGTCCGATTGGGAACTGTGAATGAGACTAACAGATCTTCAACATGTACTGGTCAGAGTCACTCAAGTTACTATGACTGTGCAACAGAAATATCTTTCCTCAGTTTGGAGGCAAAAAGCCTTCAGGGAGAACTGGCCTTGGTCAATCTGCCAATCATGGGACTGCTCTCTCCAATTCAATTGTGCTGCTGAGCTCATTCCATTGCAATGTGCTCTTTGATGCAGTGTATAAGCTCGTGCTTGTACAGGAAACACTGTGGAGACGGGTGAAAGGCCCAAAGGAGAGTAGTGACAATGTCCCTTGATGTTATAGTCTACCAGCGGACACAGGAATTCCCTTAATGTTAATGTCTACCCGTAGACACAGGACTTTCCTTCCATTTCTACCAGCAGGGGTCACCGATTGGTTTGTTGGTGGGGTAGACACCAAGCCCACAGCTTGATAACCTGTTGCACGTGTGGCAGTGTTTTAACCAGGCACGCTGACAGGAATCCCAGGGCCCGAGACAAAATGGAACGTTAAGGACCCAAACCATGTACCAACATTTTTCATAAATAGCAATGATGTTACTGTTCATAAAACAGGTCATAAACATTTATTGTTTAATGTTTTACCTAGGTAGTACTAAATACCAAGATTGACTGACTAATAAATAATTATATTTAAGCCAGCCAACCAACTGAGGCCTGGGCCCGGGACAATGTTACTGGTTGCCCCCCCCTGTCAGCGTCACTGGTTTTGACAACCAGTTATGGTAGTCAAAACCAGTGTTCTATTTAACATGAGTTTGATTGGTTAATTCTGAATACAGCCACATCCCCAGCTATAAGAGGGTGTGCACACATATGCAAACATGTTGTAAGGTTTTTATTTTTCATCGAAGATTTCTGTTTGTTTTTCAATTGAATTGTTCACATGATAGGTCACATTACAAGTGGAATAAGTTCTGACATGATTTGTCTCATTCTTTTACATCCAAAAATAACTGGCATTTTCACAGGGGTGTGTAGACTTTATATACACAATGGTTTTACTGTTTAATTTTTTTTTCTTTTGGTGGTTCATCAAACTCAATTTTAAGGAAAACATTTCATAAGGCTATTTTGAAGGCTTTATGAAGGCCTTTATTTTGTTTTTTATAAACATACCTTGGAGTTTTATTTGAGATATTTTTTGGTATATTTCATGTCATCTACTTAATTTGTAAATTAACCACCTTGTCCAGTGTCATGTCCGGCAGACTAGCTCTCCGCTCATTGGGCTCTCGGTCTTGCTGCAGGGGAGGGTCAGACACCTCATACCCATACAGTGCCAGCAGCTCCTCCAGGGGCATCTCGCTGCCCTAAACATAAAATAAAACTTTTAGTAGAGAGGGATAGAGAGAAAACTCATTATCATTTTGACATTTGTTGATAAAATCTAGACTTCAGGTAAAGTATTTACCTTAGACTAGCTCTGTTTGAAAGAAAAAGTAGGAAATAGAGATAATATTTAAATACATTTGATATACGACATAGGCTCAGTATTCAACTACCTTGGATTTTTTCACATTTTGTGTAACAGGAAACATGAAATAAAAAATGGATTTAAATCGGCTAATAATCCTCACAAAAACAGCCATATCGTCAATGTGAAAATAAATCTGAAAATGGCTCAAAATTAATTACAAATCTAATAAAACAGAAGGCAATTGATTCCATAAGAATTCGCTACCTTTTGCTATGACACAGCTGACTAAGATGCGGTGCAACCAATTGTCTTTAGAAGTCATGTAATTAGTTGAATTAAGTCAACATGTGTGCAATTAAGTTGTTTCACATGATTTCAGGATAAATACACATCACCTGTCTTGGAGAGGTCCCATATTTAGTAGAATTCATAGCAAAAACGACATAGTGAAGACAAAGAAACGTTCAAAGCAAATCCAGAAGTGTTGTACAAAAATACAAATAAGGGGTAGGATATAAGAACAGTTTTAAGTCAATATTCCCTAGAGAACAGTAAAGTCCACTATTATGAAATGGACATAATATTGCAGAACTATGAATCTATATAGAACCTGATGTCCTCAAAAACTGAGTATCTGGGTGAGAAGGGCACTAGCCGGGAGACAACCTAGAGGCCTATAGCAAATCTAAAGGAGTCATTCTTTAAAAGTTGCCAATTTACCACAGAGCAATATTAGCCCATATGCTTCATAAACTGGCCTTCATAGGTGAGTGGCAGAAAAATATCAAATCTCAGCTTGAGTTTGTTAGAAGGCAAGTAAGGGACTGAGACCAAGTGGAAGAATATTCAAGTCTGATAAGACCAAAATAAAGAATTTTGGCCACATAGCTGAGTGTTATGTTTGGTGCAAGCCAGGCGTCTTGAGAACCATATTCCCACTCTGAAGCATAGTGGTGGCAGGATCATGCTATGTGGATGCTACTCTGAACCAGGGCCTGGAAAGCATGATGGAAGAGGGTGAAATTAATGCAGCACAGAAACATGGCAGAAAATCTGCTAAAGTCGGCAAGAGAGCTAGGCTTGGAAGAACATTCATCAGTAGGACAATGAGCCAAGTAGATGAGTCTAGTTAGCTGCAATAATGTTGTAAAAACAAATTTGGGCAACAACGTGGCATCTGCTAGCTTGTTTCGTTCATTATCTATCTTCAAAGTTATCTTCATGACCTTAGGTTTGACCTCAGGACAACAAATGACTAGATCAAACGATTATTTGTAAATTATTACTAAGAATAACAACAATTTTTTTTCAATTTGGTGGTTTTTGGTAACCTTTTTAATACTGATTGTATTATTGTTTGTATGTCAAATTAAAATGTTATTTTGTGTCAAAAAGTGCTATTTTACATGTCATTTTTGACACACAACAACCCAAACGGTATTCAACATGCAGATAACCATTCCTCATGTAATTGCTCTGAAGCCTTACGCTATGGACAGAAACCAAAAAAACGATACATCGTCTTAATATTTGGAGCATAGTTCACCCTATCCTGGCCAGAGTACCTTTCCCCGTTAAAGAGAAGCAGACCCATAGCCAGATGTCGCTGCCACCATGCTTGGCAAGGCAATAGGTTTTGTGTACATAAAGGTTGTCCACAAGGTCCACATGAAAAATATAAAATCAAGTAAATGCCAACGCAGACATAACCTCCCTTGCTGCATCTCAGGATACAATGAATGCTTTAACAATATATGGAACACTGCATCAAAATGGCATTTATTGGAGGGTAACTAGGAACCCTCTGGTGTCACAAAATAATCGAACTACTTGTCTTAACTTTGCTAAAGAGCTCCTAGACAAACCTGAAGGTTTCTGGATGTCTATTCCCTGGAAAGATGAATTCAAATGTGACTTTTCTGGTGACAATCAAAACCGCTATGTTTGGCAAACATCCTCTGGACATGGTCAACTGCACATCATCAAGGGAACCATGAATACGAAGGTAATCCAGGAGATTCTTGAAAATAACGTCAGGAAATCACTCAAGTATTTAAAGCTGGGCCAAACATTGGTCTTCCAACAAGACAACGACCCAAATCATTCAAGCAAATCTAAGAAAGACTGCCACAGGAGAAAGAAGATTCAATCAAGATGCTGTAGAAAGACCTGTAGCAGGCAGCACTTGCAAGAGAACCCTCAAGCTTCACTGATTAGGCTGAGTTCTGTAATATTTCCAAAACTGGGCAATAAATTTATGGCACCATCTAATGGAGGTGCCACAAGCTATTGAATGAAAGGATTCACATACTTTTGCACACATGAAATCTGAGCTTTTGTTAAATAAACCAATTTTGGTAAAGAAACTATGAAAACATGTGTTTTTGTTTGTGTCATTCATTTGGAATGTCTTCATTGTGAATGGGGTTTAGAAAAAGATTCCATATCTTATTGAAAAAAACAGGAATATAGTGATTAATGGACCATTACTAAATAACTGCAGGTGTGTATAAACCTCTCATCCACGAATCAACATGGTTTTAACTGGACATGACTCAGATAAGAAACTTTTATTTATATATATTTTTTATTTTAACAATTTCTTGTTAGTATTGCTGTAAACCAATGACAAAATAACCTGTTTGGGATATGGCCATTAAAATAGCAGGATTTTGACTATGTAATATTTGGTGAAAACCTATTTGTAAATGGTTTTAAACTGTCCCATAAACAGTACATCTAAATACTTTAAAATACAACATTCTTCTTTAATTTTACAAATAACCATAGACAAAAATCTAATTAATTGTTTGGGGATTTAAGGGATCATACTAGAGTACACAGCAAAAGGTATTTCAGATGTATTTGTTCCTAGGTCTTTCCATCTACTGGTCTGGAAGGATGCAGAGCTTTTGCCCAAGCACAGATGAAAACATGTGGCTATTAATTGAATGGATCATCATCCCACAGGCAAGGTGCAAGAGGAAAAGAGGATCTTTACTTACAGCGTGGGGGCGTGCTGTCATCTTCATTAGGCAGCCCTGTGAGGCCCCCAGGTTCTTCTCCAGCTCCACTAGGGCCCTGCACTCTTCTTCCAGCCCCTCATATCCCTGCCTCAGAATCTCCACTAGGCTGTGTCTGTGATCTCCAGAGCCCATTGATTCAACTGACAGACACACAAAAAGGATTTTTCAATTGAACAAAACATGTCATAATAAAGACAACTTGATTTTTGTGTTGGTAAATGCTGTAAGCATGGCCACTGCTCTTTAAACACAATAGTCATAGCTTCAAGCTACACCTCACCATACCCACCAAAGGGGAACAAAGGTATAACATAAAGTCAGTTAAAAAAAGTTCTGTAATAACCCGATGTTCATTAAATTGTGTCCCAAAAGGTAACGTTACCATCATGGAGGATCAACTGGTGCCTGATCAGTGTTCATGCAAGTTTAGTTTATTAACCTCTCATTTTTACACTAGAAAAGCCCTTGGCTCTTTTTGTAAATTGTCTATTCAAAATACCAGGACTGTGAGAGGATATGAAGTTATAGCACAAAGCATTTTTGCTCTGTAACTGAAGTTGCCTTAAACCACTTATGAACTAAAGGGTGGTCACAGTTAATTCCTGTTATTACAGAAAACTGGACTTGATTTTCCTCGAAGGGAAAAACAGACAATCCATTAAACGAGTTAATCGAACATACACGTTCTCATCCCAGACGTTTTCGCCACAAGCAAATAAACCAGCGGTATACTAAGAAATTCCTGCGTGAATACTCTCATAAACACTAGGCTACTTTACTGACCGATAGAACAACATTATTGGCCACTTGAACTTTGTAAAGCTTCGGATGATCTACTTTAGAACGCGTTGTTGACCACCAGGGCCAGGGCGCTTTCCTGTGACTTGGTGCTGAACGTTCCTTCCTCTGACTCACGAATGGCACGAGTGAGAAGGAAATAGTTCTGGTGGTTGCGTTTCCACCCAAAGACGCAGTCTCAAATAAGTTAGACTTCTCTCAAAGTTTGCATTCAGAATGAACGCTAACGGCGCACAACTGGAACACATCTTCAGCACCATCACGAAGCCGGTCTTCCATTGTTTTTTTTAGTTTTCCATTTTTTTACAGCGCTTCATCTGACAAATCGGAGTGGCTCTTTAACGCGAAGAACGCGGAGAGACGAGACCGAGCCAAAATACCCCCATTTTCCTTCTTTAGTTATCCACCCTTGGCCCACTCACAACCTTCTGTAACCCACATACGATTGACAACATCAATATCTGCCGTCATGGTTGACAGAGGCTCTCAAACGTGAAGATGTTTCAGTATCATTTAGTCCCCACTTTCCTCCCCAAGCCCTTTGCTCACTTACCTCCGCCATTCCGTTTCTGCGCAGGCTGAGGAATGCCCGGATGTTGTAGAGCTGTGGCTCCTATTCTATGTACAACTCTAGTTTACTGCCGCAACGTTCCATACTAACAGTAGACTAAATGAAAGCCTAAAGAAATTAAAGTGAACTCGGTATACTTTTCATAGCGACTCATGGAATTGTAACACAGGTTCATAAACATTCCGCGCCTTTTGGTCATAGTGTAAATAACTAACAAGCGAAGGGCTTTAATGACTGAAGTTTATAAAGCTGTCATTTTAAATTGATATCACGTTCATTCATCCAGGATCCTGAAATATGCCGATCTGATTGCACCATGCCATTTTTGCCGAATAATTAAATAGACCGGTTTGTACATTAGTTGTAAAGAATTATAGGCTACTAAGCTTTACCCTACTTAGGCTCAGTAACAAGATAAGAATATAACTCTAGAAGAATAGTTAGCAGAGAAAATATAATATTGTTTGACTTCCATATACATTTTTAATGTAGGCTAATAATCATTGCATTTATCTCATTGGCTGGAAGATAGATACTGTGTCAGTTTGAGGGAGGGGACGTAAGTGAAAAGACCTGATAAAGGTATGTGTATGCGCTTCCCCAGTCTCTGTAGTGCTTCCATGAGATATAGCTTTTTTGTGAATGTATGGCAGAGAGAATCCATGTATGTTAATCTGTAGTATATTATTATGACCCTTTATGACTCTTTAATCTTTCATGCCACAATGTGAGGTACAGATTGAATAGTCATTAAAGACGAATACATTGTAGAGTTTGTATAATTATTGCCAATAGCTGTAAAAGTGGTACTCATCTATAAATAAACATTTCTTGGAGTATTTTATAAATTAAAAGTGTGGGAGAACACTTGTAAGTTGTACATGGAAAAATGCCTAAGGTTAATGTGAACTATTCATACTTGTTACTCAAAGAACCATTTGAACAACCTACACTCTCTAAAATCAAACTCAAAAGATTCTTCAAATGGTTCTTTGAGGAACCATTTAAAAAAGGGTTCTCTGAAAAACACATTAAAAAGGTTATTGGAACAACCTATAGGGGTTGGCCTACAGGACCCTCCAATAAACTTTTATTTTTTGTGTGTGAGAGTTAGTCAAGGTTTACAGGGGACATCATTCAAATTTGTTCTTTGTCATCAATTCTGTATATGTTGCGCAAGCTTTGTAAATTGTATGACATAAGACCAATTTGTGACATACTGTTTCTAAATAAATTGTTGTGTTTAAGATCTCACAGCGCATCTTTAATTAGCGCATCAAAAAAAACTGGATACATTTTTTTAATATTTAAAATACTAATGTTTACGATAGAATGTTAAATGTAATGTTTACAGGATATTGTAGAATACAACACTACAAACTGGTCTGAAATCTTCAGCTCTTGGTGCATTCAAACCATTTCACCTTCTCCACATTTTGTTGTGTTGAAAACCTAAATTATATTAGATAAAAATGAATTTTATTTACAATAAGTCAACACACAATACCTCATAGTGACAAGTTTTATGAAAAATGAGAAACAACTCGAATGTCGAATTGATCACGGGAAGGTTATGAAAATAAAGTATTGAATGTTCTCATAGGTGGGCACAGTGGGCTCCATCATTGTGAAATGGAAAACATTTGGAACCAACAGGGAGGTAACCAAAGGCAATGATCAAACTTTTAGTTCTTCAGCTTCAGATTTTCTCTGCAGAGATGGGAGAACCTGCCAAAACATCTCTGCAGCACTCCAACAATCAGGCCTTTATTATAGAGAGGCTAGGTGGATCAGCCACTCCAGAGTAAAAGGCATATGACATGCTGCTTTAAGGACTATGAAAATATGCTCACCAGAGCCCCTTAATCTTGTTTTCAGCTGATAACGTGTGTGGTCATTTGCTGCCTAGCTCATCTGTGTCTGACAATATGTTGCTTTGCACATTAGTGACTGGATGTTTCTCAGTTGACTTTAGACACTGTGTGTGAACAGCCCAGGAGGCTGCTGTTTGTAAGACATTAGGAATGATAATCCATGCACTGAGCACCAACAATCATACCACATTCAATATTAAATTGAAGAGTAATTAAATGTGCCTGATTCATATAGTAAGGCATGTAATATATTGGCCACTTTGGTAGGAAATTGATCAATACTGAAGTACACACTACACTGGATATATCCTCTTGAAATCGGGACACATGTATATCTAAAAAAGTTTTTTAAAAATTTTAAACCATATATGCAATTAAAATGAACAGAAGTTAGTACAAACCCTATCTTTACCATAAAATAAAATTGGCAAAATTAGAATTAGGTGAAACACAACAGGTGCAAATAATTAGAAATACATTAGAGAGTAACTTTGAGGGCGCAGTCTTCCATTTACATTAGAAACGTGGTTTCTAGTTTGGTCGTAACCATATGGACGCATGGTATCCCATCATGTCAAGACCAAAAGAGCTTTCAGATGAAAAGATCGAAAGAACTTCAGAAGATGACTGATGCAGATGAGTCTGGGAGGAGTTACAAAGCCATTTCTTGGAAATGCAAAGTACACACTAAAAAATGACCCCTTTGACCTCAATGGCCACCTTGGCGTTATAGTTCACCTAAACGGTTATAGTTCACATAAACAGTTATAGTTCACCTAAACAGTTATAGTTCACAATAAACAGTTATAGTTCACATAAACAGTTATAGTTCACATAAACAGTTATAGTTCACATAAACGGTTATAGTTCACATAAACAGTTATAGTTCACATAAACAGTTATAGTTCACATAAACAGTTATAGTTCACCGAAACAGTTATAGTTCACATAAACAGTTATAGTTCACCGAAACAGTTATAGTTCACATAAACAGTTATAGTTCACCTAAACAGTTATAGTTCACATAAACAGTTATAGTTCACATAAACGGTTATAGTTCACATAAACAGTTATAGTTCACATAAACAGTTATAGTTCACATAAACAGTTATAGTTCACCGAAACAGTTATAGTTCACATAAATAGTTATAGTTCACCGAAACAGTTATAGTTCACATAAACAGTTATAGTTCACATAAACAGTTATAGTTCACATAAACAGTTATAGTTCACCAAAACAGTTATAGTTCACATAAACAGTTACAGTTCACATAAACAGTTACAGTTCACCAAAACAGTTATAGTTCACATAAACAGTTATAGTTCACCAAAACAGTTATAGTTCACATAAATGGTTATAGTTCACATGAACAGTTATAGTTCACATAAACAGTTATAGTTCACCTAAACAGTTATAGTTCACATAAACAGTTATAGTTCACATAAACAGTTATAGTTCACATATAAGCTTTTAGTTCTAGAAGGTTTGACTACAGCAATGGTCTGTTGACAGGGCTCCCCAAAAAAACCATTATAAAGCTTCAGCTTATTCAAAATGCAGCTGATAGAGTGCTTACAGGAACCAAAAGTTCAGAACACATCACCCCGATACTTAAGTCACTACGCTGGCTTCCTGTCACCCACAGTATTGCATACAAGGCAAAGCTGATTGGGGCTTAAACTTGATGAGTGCAAGGGATAAAATGGGTAAAGCAACAAATGCTGCACATCTCTTGACCTGGCTCCCTGTCTATCTTAAAAGTAGCCTAACTCTCAAAAACATTTGAACCAAAGTCTCAAACCCATTCTGTTCATGGATGCTTTAAGTTAAGTTATTTGAGTCCTTTAAAAAAAGTTAAACGTATTTTAAATCAAATGTTTAATTACACAGCTATTTATTTATTCATTGTTCTTATAAATCAATTGTCTTTTCTCACAAATAGTCTATCAATGTATCAATTGCTTCGCATTCATAAACTGTCTTTTAACCTAAATTTGTAAAGATCCTTGAATTGCCACTGTACATGTTAAGTATCAGTATTGCCTTTGAAGGGGGTGAAAAAGTTGTAGTGTCTATCACTGGCCACTAGTTGAATGGCAACATGTTGAAAGGTATGACTTTGAGTGTGACTAAATTGTTGTTTCACTGTAAAGCATTGGATTCTCTCATTAAGGGCCGGTTTTGAAGACACAGATTAAGCGAGTTTTCTATTGAACTTGATTTGTTAGTCCTAGACCAGGCGTGTATGCGAAACTGGTCCTTAGAGTTTACTGTAGAGTAGCTCAAACCTTTGCTATCAATCATGTGCTTGCTAGCAATGAAAACACTTGCTAGCCTAACAGGTAATATTGGTCTTAAAAAGTTTGACAGGAAAATGTTATTTTAAACTCTGTTTAATGTCATAAGAAAGTATTCATAGGGATAGTTCATATATTTGGTTTGTTTCTGTTTTCTGTTTTTCTTTTGTTTTTCCTCTATTGGTTCAATAAAACTGTCTTTGAACCAGTACCCTGCCAGTGCCTACTTCCAGCACCCACCACAACAATTACAAAATTATACAATTTTGCCTTCAAGCTGTTTATTACAAAATTCTTGTGTTATTAAATAATGAAGTGAAAATATATTCAATTTTGAGGTGTTAATACATACATGTTGTTGAAGGCCTCTCTAGCCAGAAACAATGTATCCATAAGTCTGTGTATGTAAATTAACAGACAGCTTTCAAGGGCATGTACTTGCTTTTTCACATAAATGTAATAGAGAATACCAAACCCTGTATCAATATTGCAATGTTTAGTTTGCACATGTCCAATCCCCATGGCCCACTTTGTTCCGCTCATGACTGAACAACAAATCAAGTATAGGCAATATTTTGTTTACAGGCTACTGAAAAGAGCAGAAGTACAGAAATGATGGTTGGGACTGCATTCATGTCCACACTTCCCCCCTGTACCAACCCCCAGCACAGTTCTTCATTTCTGATCCCAGCAACATCCTCCTCAAACTTTGGCCATGAAGGCAGATGCAATCACAGAACTCCTCCACCTGCTCACCAGGACCTTGGGATTCCCATGAGCACAGTCTACAATGTTACAGAGAGGTTTGCAGCCCATGGACCTGTGGACAATGACTGAGGTCATGGCTACAAAAAGATATGGGACTTCCAAAAGTTGTTTTGAACGGTTCCAAACCACCCCATACAACTGCTAAGCTCTAGAATCTGACCCAAAGAACTGGTAAGTGGTTGGAATACCAGAAAGACCTCACTGCAGAAAGAGTGACACAACAGAGCATGATTGAACTTTGCAAAAATCCATCTAAACAATCTTAAAGCTTTGCTGGTCTGTCCTGAAGTGTCCAGAAATGTATTACGATCTTTATCCCACAGAAGGATTCAATTAGATTAGATTAAATTGAACAAGTCATTGAACAAATGCAAGTACAGTACACCGAAATACAGTTAGCATCTAACTAGAAGTGCAAATAGAAGGTTGCCGAAAATGAGCATGTGAAAAAATTAAGAACAACGTATGTTATATGTGGGATGTATAAATGTGCAATGAAGGCGAATTGAAGGTGCTAGATGTTCTTATCAGATTGTGCTAAACAATGTCCAGTAGTATAAAGTGAGTGGTGCTACAAGGTCCCTGAGAAACGGTACTAAGCGGTGGGGAGGTGGGAAAAGTTATTGAAGGATCAGAGTTCAGCAGGATTACAGTGACTGAAAATAAGCTGTTCCTGAGCCTGCAGGTGTGGGAACGAAGAGAACATTAGCAAACATGTCAAATATCAAGATGATATTCCTGAAAGTTAACTTATCAGAAGTACCTAATTAAATACATTTAAAAAGAAATATTGTTATATCTAATATTTAAGTCTTTTTTGTCTGTGTTTGAAGTGTCACATCCTGTCAATTGGCACTTTGGCATGTGCTGAAATGAGGGTGACAAGTGTTCATCTATAGGGCTCATGAAACTATCCTAGCCAAAGAAGACACACACACACACACACACACACACACACACACACACACACACACAGGTTAACACAAAGCTAGTCTAATTTACTGAGCCAACCACACAAGGGGTTAATTAATCAAAATGAGTGTGTGATTTGCATGTTTCTCATTAATTTCTTTGTTTTGTATAGGACACCTACAGATTACATTGCTTCGCCCAATTGGCATGTATAGGAACCTCAATAAATCTCATAAGAATTCCTTCTTCCCTCCCTCTACGTGGATGACTTTCTGTAATGAGCAGGACACAGGGGGAGATAAGAGGAGGAACAGAAACATCTCCTGTGTCCTGATTAATATACACACCTAATTCTATTCTTTATAGCTGGCAAATTAAAATAGCTGACCGCTTCACTCCACTGCCTGCTCCACTGTTCCATTAGCTAGAGTGTGGGGAAAGGGTTGGCCCAGGTTAGCAAGGACGCTGGTGGCAGACAGGCTGGGTAAATTAGTGGGAGTGTCCCTGGACTTGATCAGAATAGTATGTAGAGTATTCATCAACAGGCAGTGTATCCTTTACACCCACACCCCCACCCAGGTTTTTATTAATTGCTCCCGGTAAAATAACTTAAATAGATGTTTCAGACTGGGACAGGGACAGGTGTCCCCTGCCAGAGGACCTTAATTAGTTATGTTTGTTTTATTGTTTTATTGTTTGTGTGTGTGTGTGTATTTATATATATATGTGGTTTAGGTCGTAGTATGCTCATGGGGAACAAATGTCCCCATGGGGAACAAATGTCCCCATGAGTATAGCAAAACCAGAAAAAATTTGACTCATGGGGACCTTTTGCCGGTCCCCATGAGGGAAAAGTCGATTTCTGGCTCAGGGTTTAGGTTTAGGGTCAAACTTACAATACATTATAGTGTGAGAATTGGGGTTTCTTTAAGATCCAGGCATTGTTGGTTAAGTTTAGGGTTAAGGTTAGGCATTACACCTAGGTAAAGTGTTGGCATAAATGTTACTTTATTGAGGTTAAGGTTAGGCTTAGATTAGGGTTAGATTAGGCTTAGGTTAAGGTTAGGGTTAGGTTTTGGGCTAAGTTTAGGGTTAGGTTTAGGGTTAAGATTACGACAAGGGAGCATGCAATTTATATTTTCTGGTCCCCTTGAGGTTAGCTGTACAAACTTGTGTGTGTGTGTGTGTGTGTGTTTGTGTATTTGTGTGTAATCCAGGTCAACACTATGTGTACATAGTGATACTTAACAAATCAGGCCCCACAAGTATTTGGCAGGTCCATACTAGGACAAAAGAGGGTTTAAGGAGAACAAACAATTGGACACTGTGTTAGAATTGGAGTCACTTTTAGGTTCAGGCTTTATGGACTAGTTATAGGGTTAGGCAGTAGGGTTTGGCTAAGTTTAAGCATAATAGTTATTGAGGTTATCGTATTGATTAAGGTGAGGGTTGGATTTTGGTTTACGGTTAGGGAACATGGATTTCTGGGCTTCAGGTCCCTACAAAGATAGAAAAACAAATGTGTGTGTGTTAGAGACCGTCTGTCGGGATCTATTACGGTTCTGGTGCAGATGTTGAACTGCTGGGGGTGTGTTTGGTGTGTCTTTTGACTTTGAATTGGAAAGGAAATTGCCACCAGACCCCAGCAACAAGTTAATTGGTCCTGACCTATGGGGACAGATTCATTACGAGAGGGAGGACCCAAGGACAAAGCACTACACTAACAATAGAGACCATGCATGGACTAAGTTAGCAGAGCTGCCCTGTTGTATCAGTTTTAAGAGTAGAGTACCATCTGAAGGACTGTGTAAACACTGCAGTAATAATTGTCTCTGGCCTGGTATGACACAGAAGCTCACTGAGAGCGGTACTGTAAATTGGCATGCCATTGAGAGTGAATCAGCCGCTGCACAGCTTGTTAGTCATGTCAGAATCTGTGGCATGGATGCCCTCCCCCACCCAAGTCCATCTGTGCCCATTGGCCTCCTCCACTCAGAACCCCGTGCAAATTAGGTCTGGTTTTAATAACCTGATGGGAGGGAACACTTGCATTGTTTTACTAATAGGAAGGAGGGGTGTTTGTTGAGAGTTAATTTAATAGATTGCTTTGAAGTGTGTGTGTGTGTGTGTGTGTGTGTGTTTGAACACGTGATGGTGGCATTGCACATCTCTATAAAAGTAAGAGTCCAGTGTTGCTGCAAGAAAACCTCGCAGTGCCATGCTTTGTTACGGCCCACTTTCGGAAGAGAGCCTGCTGAATCCGTCTCAGACAGGACTCCACGTATTGCAGACGATAGACCTTCAGTCAGAATACACCTTGATGTTGGAAGAGGACACCGTGCAGGACCGCAGCATTGCCAGTCGATGTGGGTTTGATAATATACAATATTATATTTCTTTTCATATTCAGAATGAAGTCAAGTTGTGCATATGACCTGTTGTGCTTGAAAATAACAAATTCAACAATTCTTTTTTGTATGTGTAATTTCAGCGTCATCAAGTTGCAATGATGATTTGTGTCCACCAGGGGCGGTATGGCCCTGCAATGGCTGTGGGGAGCCCATCAGAGACCCAGAGATACTGCAGGTTGGGACAGACCAGCAGTGGCACATCGGCTGCCTATACTGTGACGAGTGCCATTGTCCTCTAGGAGAGAGCTTCAGCTGCTTCCTAAGGAACGGCAGGACCTTGTGTCGGACAGATTATGCCCGGTGAGTCAGCAGCTTTAACTATAGGTGGTACAGTGGTGAGCTTGTAATGTCAAAAGTGTGATGAAGAAAGGTCTTCTAATGTCAACAGTGTGATGAAGAATGATCTAATGTTGACAGTGTGTGGTTGTGTGTTTGTGACAGAGAGAGAGAGAGAGCAGCTGGTATTAATCTCAATCATTAGTTTATATCCATGTACAAATGTTTTTGTGTTTGTTGTTTTGTTTGTGTGTGTTAGACTATTTGCTGAGAAGTGTAAGTTTTGCGGGGAGGCTTTGCTGTCCTCTGACCTGGTTGTGAGGGCAGGAGGACAGATCTACCATCCTGCCTGTCTGCACTGCTCAATCTGTGATGCGTTACTCAGGCCTGGGGATTCCTTCACACTGGGACCTCAAGGACCGCGCTGCCAGGCTGAGCACACGATGACAGAGCAACAGAACCGCGAAGGAGACACGCTGAAACAAATAAAAGGTTCTGTAGTGGCGTATGTGGGGGATATTTCTATAAAATGCATAAATAACTTTATACTTATGAAAATATTAATTAGCAATGCATAATCATGTAGTTTTATTATAAACATATTAACGTGGAATCCACACTCAAAGTAAATGACTTCTGGGATAGGACGAATTACACATAGAGATAATGTCTATGTTCATCATAATATATGCTGAGAGATAATCATGAGCAGGCAATTACCTTGAGCCTAGAGGGGCATTTCTAAAGTTTACTGCCTTTGTATCCACTGTTGGGGTGTCCAGAGTGTGGCCCATGAGCTGGTCATAAAGTGTACTCTGTGATAAGAGATGACCTGAGTGTGGCCCATGAGCTTAATGTAACACTTACTTTGTCGACAATGATGGACATGACCCAAGTATGAACCATAAGGAGGTTGTTAATTACTGTAGCAAATTACGAGCATTCAGGGAGGTAGAAGATAAGAAGCGCACCCATTTAAGGGGGTTGCCAAACAGACAAAGTAAGATGGCGTAATGTGTGAAAGTTCTGTATAAAAGCCATGGTCCTGACTCAGAACATTGGGGGTGTATCTGCAGAAGGACCTGGCTTTAATGTCCGTTATTACTGAATGATTTTCATTATATTCTATTGGATTGACAAAGTCCTGAGTTGAAGCGCATTTGTTTTTAGTAAAGAGTGGTTCATTTCCCACGACACGTGTGCAGTTATTCCTTCAAACATTAAATTATAACATTAGACTGCACTTCCTGCACTTTCTGCACATGTTTATATTTGTTCACTGCATGTTCAGGTAATCTTTCAAAGCTATAATGTAGTGTCATTTGACATATTGATTGTGTTGTCCTGATTTGTGACAGGGAGAAGAGCTGGAGTTTGGGAGAGGTGTGAGGACAGGATCAAGACTAGAAGGGTGAGGGTACGTACGGTCCTCAGCGACTCTCAGCTGAGAGCCCTGCGCTCCTGTTACTCCCAGAGCCCCAGGCCAGATGCGCTTGCCAAGGTCCAGCTAAGCCGACTGACTGGCCTCAGCCAGCGGGTCATCAGGGTGTGGTTCCAGAACAAACGATGCAAGGACAAGAAGAGCCATGCCAGGAGAGGGGTCAGGCCAACAGGGGACTTCACAGTAAGTCAGGTGGGTGTGTGTGTGTGTGTGTGTTTGTGAGAGAGAGTTTGTAGTCATATAACTCTAGTGAGTAAATCTTCTCTTCCAGGCCTTGCTGTCTGCCAGACCAATGGTGGTCCTCTCGCCAGAGACACCTGACTTCGCCCTCCAGATCTACATCTGTAAGTCCCCCTGGCAATCACTTGATGGTCATGCTACTGACAGTAAAGATCATTTTCTCACAGAGACATCACAGGTACGTGACAGTTGTGACCATATTAGCAAATCATTTCATTATTACATAATCTATTACGGCATCTTTAGATTGACTTCGATACTCCTTTCACGAAATGTTCACAGTATTCTTTCTCTTTCTATTCCCCTTAGAGCACATGTTCGTCAGAAGACTTGCTCTCATCACAGCATCCCAGTGTTTAGGATGTGGTCACCATTCAGGCTATCTAGAATTTACATTAGCACCATCCCAACACCCACGATGAACTGTCCATTATTCAGAGTTTTCAATAAAACTGTTCACCACCATTCTTCAGATTATCTGTATCCTCTTCTGGTGTATGAATAGAACTGATGATTATGCTTAGGTATGAATGGAACTGTCCATCATGCAAATATACACACCATGCAAAGTGCAGATCAACATGACATAATAAAATGTGGCTTCACTACACCACGGCCAAAAACAGGATACGTTAAGCGCTGTACTTTTCATTCAAAGGTCCAGTCATTACATGTGATGACTGTGAGCTGCCACCATGTGATTTCACATAAGGCTGTTAGGACAGTCACAGACTGTGGCTCTGTGGTTATTATGGAGGAATCAAAGCCCCACAAAAATAAACCATAAGCAGAACCGAGCTATCAGATGTCCATACATATTCCAATCATCAGCTAGTTTGAAACTTGTTATTGTGGCGAGTATTTATCATCTGACAGGCAAATCAGCTACACACAAAATGTTCCTCACATGGCTGTTTCACTTGCACTTTGCCACTGAAATACAAGTATGTGAAGATCAAGTGAAAGTACACAACCCCCCACAAGGGGGCAATACAGTTTCGACACAAGGGATTAACACCATTAACTCACAATCTTTTTCCGGTCTGTCATTGACAACGGAGAAAAATTCAACTGTAAGTTGCCAGTAACTTGCGCTCCAAAGTCCACCTAGCTTCTGTGAGGAGAAATGTATAGCTAGGAACGGTTAGTGTGATGTTTCTTACATGTGGGCTACAAAACAAATTTGTAAGGTTAAATATGAGCTGTCTACTCTGAATGTTTTCAGAACCAGCCCGCTTAATCTTACAGATCCCATTGCAACTGCATGCATTTTCCCTTTTTTTCACAATTGTATCACTATGGGAAAATAACATCTGCATCTTTCATACAACTGGCTAATAAACAGAGCAGATTTTATTACTGCAAGACCCAAATGAGAAATACATGTATTCTCATAACCCAGAACCCACCTCTCACATGCCTAGGATCTATTTTGGCCCAACCCATAACCTATGAAACCCTGTGTACCAAAGGGTTTCATAGATGCTTTCTCATCTCTCGTTGCCTCTTTGTTCTTAGTCATTTTGACTCTTTAATCATACTTTCTCTACATCCAATTCTTCTTTATTCCCTTCCTCTTCCTTATCCCCTTTCCTCCACTCAGGTCCCTCCATCTTTTGTTCTACCCACAAGCAGCCAGCCTCTCTGTGTCTTGGCTTCTGTCAGTGTAAACAGGATGTTTATGCCTCTGGATTGCAGTCAGAACTGCACAACATAGATGATCAGATAGTGGCAAAGTGGAGTATAGAGCTCAGCCCCCCTGATCTCACACTCCCTGTGTAGATTAACAGGGATTTAGAGGTTCCATTCTGCTGTCCAATAAAGCAACACACAGCCTGAGACAGCACAGGAGGTCACCCAGCCAACCACACACACACGCTGCCTCTTGTCTGACCACTGATGGCCTGACCAACAATCCCCCACTAGCCATTGCCCATTTTTTTACGCAACACAATGATACACATATATAAAGATCAAATAAAACATACACCAACATACTAATCGACACAGCCTACCCAAACCAACACACTGACACACAGCCTACCTAAACCAACACACTGACACACAGCCTACCCAAACCAACACACTGACACACAGCCTACCTAAACCAACACACTGACACACAGCCTACCTAAACCAACACACTGACACACAGCCCACATACACCAACACACTGACACACAGCCCACATACACCAACACAGTGATATACAGCCTACCTAAACCAACACACTGACACACAGCCTACCTAAACCAACACACTGATATACAGCCTACCTAAACCAACACACTGACACACAGCCCACATACACTGACACACAGCCCACATACACCAACACACTGATATACAGCCTACATACTCCAACACACTGATATACACAGCCTAGATAAACCAACTCACTAATATATTTAGCCTAGATAAACCAACATCGATATCAGGCCTATTCCTACATACAACCAGAACATTCCTGTGCGATTGGGAAAGAGACATCATAAGTCATAGAAACTGTCAGCTGGTTGTGGTTTTACCCCATGACTCAAACAGTCTAATACCAAAAATCTTTAAACATTCTGAGAATCAACAATAGGAGGTAGCATCATTAGTCATGTGATAGTAATATATTAGTGTTTATGGATGACCTTTGAGGATGACGGAATATTTGCTATGTCACTGTTTTATGGCTGCTATTACCTTCATAAAGCTTGCTATTACCTCTTCATTGGAACGAGGGAGTTCCACTCCTCCCTTCCAACCACTTCCTCTACCACCCATACCCTACATGTGAATTGGACTGAAAATGATACATTGAGATGTCTAACACTTTTTCACACTCATGTTTTGAAAACAGGCTGATTGAGTTTTATGGAATATAAAGGATATAATTATCTTTTTATTGGATAAAAAATGCTCAAAAGATCAAACATACCAGTGAATGTATTCACCTCTATTCTAAGCTGCCCTACAGATTCTGTGTAAAGGCTGTTTTTAGACACATGCACACGGCCTGAGAGTGAATTAGAGAATAAGTAGGGTCATTAAGTCAGTGACACCCAGACACATAGGTCTTTCACTAGCTCTTGGAGGACTTGTGTATAGACTAGTAGTGAACAGTGGGTTTGGACATAATGTAGGCTTTCATAGTGTGAAAATATTTTTTTACATGTTGCATCAAACCCTAATAAGCCTAATGTTGAAGAAATATAATATTTTTTTAATGTAGCTTTTTGCTCATCTAGATAAGGTCAATCAATTTGGAGAGAACCACAAGAAAATTATGAAAAATATTCCATGGCATGTTTGTAATTCAAATTTTCTTGAATAACACAGCATTTCACAGGCCCAATGCAATTTCTTTTATGCAAATGACTTAAAATAAACAGGAAGTCTCTAGTGTTACTGCACACTGCAAAATGAAAATTGGCATGTCATCCTACAGAATCACTCTGGAGCCAGACTATTGTCATACCTCTATTATTTGTTTTACCCTTTAAAATCATCCTTTTAATGTGCGGTGTTGTGTGTGGTGGCTGTCTGGCCAATCACAGTCTACTGAGAGCAGCTTACTCACATCATGTCTTAATCTATTGGTTCCCAGCCATGGAAAACAATTCTTCAGGCCTGA
Source organism: Esox niger (assembly GCA_016801105.1). Lineage (NCBI taxonomy): Eukaryota > Metazoa > Chordata > Actinopteri > Esociformes > Esocidae > Esox > Esox niger. The sequence goes on along the minus strand of JACXGJ010002728.1, from coordinate 28,283 downwards.
TGCAGTATGGAAACCATTAGGTTCAATGACCTCTTTGGAAACACAGACTTGATTTGATGTGAGGCTATGCAGTGTTGATACAAGAATTTCCTGACGGCCACCTCACCCATGTTGACTAAAACATTCCCTCTGGTGTAATGCTACAGAAGAAGGTTCAAGTGTGTTAGTATGAACACATCCGCTGTACATTGTGTAATTATAATGTACGGTATTATTTTAACTGTGAAAGGGATGGTGGAAACAGCTCTCCTAGTTTTCCTCAACAGCCTGGGTGTGGCTGAATATGGTGCTGAGGTTGAGTCTGTGTAGTATAATGTGCTAACAGTGAAAGCTGCTCTCGGCCAGTCCAGTTTGATGGGAAAGGATGAGTTCATGTAGATAATACTTGTGTTTACAGGGAAGGCATCCCACAGGCCTGTCTGGTTCTGACATACCATTTTCCCTTCGCGGTCATTTATTTTAACACCACATTCCCCCTTTAGTGCGCTCCTCTGTCCCTATCCAGCTCCTTCAAAAAAAAGATTGGCACCATGCTCACTATAGCCCATTATCATCTGGCACTGAGGCGAGCTGCCCTCTGTACCCCCAGTACGTGTGCAGAAACCACACACACACAGACACTGACGGTCTTGTGGTACAGGCTACAGTCACCTCAACAATAACAGCTGCCTGCCATGCAGTCCTACTCTCATAAACACAGGTTGGCCACGGCGGATCCCCCCCAAGACACAGGTCCTCAGACAGGCACCGCTGGAGGGAAATGTGCAACCCAGATGCCCCAGGGCCCATTTATGCCATAAACCCCCACAGAGAACCAGTAAAATGTGTCATATTAAACACCACCCAGAGACACGGCGGACACGAGCCTTGACATTTACAAGTAAGGTTGGATGCCTCCCTGTAGGTAGGATACTGTGGCTGTTGTTCTGCCTATTAGGAGGTTATAAGCGGATGGTGACACCGTTTAAAAACATAGACAAACCATCCTCACTGTATATTTAGGTCAGAATTATTGATTCAAAGGCATGAATAGGTCCGAACAGGTCAGTCATGACCAAAAACTCCTACCTGCCATGTCTTATATAGAACTACAAAATGTGTCATCAGCTGTAATGTCATGTACTGAATATTATTTACTCACAACTCATATTCCATTATATTCACCATACATTCTATATGTAATCGTATGTCACCTTTGAACAGAATGTTGTATTTTGGTTCCAAATGCCGTTTACAACAACCGTACACCATGTACTGAATGGGAAATTTTCCTGTCAAACATAATGTATGAAAATGAATAAACTCACTATTGTAGGTGTACTGGTTTAGGAAGCAGGACACGTGCAGGGAGGACATTTAATAAAATAACAAGAACTTCAACAAAAAGGAAACAGTGAACATTGCCACAAGACAGAACAACTGGTACTTATGACATGAGCCAAACAAAGACAAGACACACTAGGAAAAGAGAAACTTAACGGAGGACAGTGTATAGGGAAACAGGTGTCCGTGATTCAAACGGGGGAGAGACGGCATTGGATTGAAACGTCAAGCCTGCAATGCCAGGATGTGACAATCAGTCACTCATTCAATCATCAGTAATCAATTTATAGATACACCAAACCTAAAAATCGAGAGAAAATAATTGCTATGACATGGATCAATAAACCAGACATTTTCTTACAGACACTTCCATTCCTCACAAATGTCTGGAAGTTACTGAATTCCTACACAAAATTTGCCATTTCTCATATCGTATGGAACATCAGGGGGAACCCGTGAACTATGTCTGTTATTATGTGATGTGGTCATGTTTCAGATGTCAGAGCAGTGCTGGGTAATGAGAGGTGAAGTGTGTTTTTAGCCTTGTGTTCTGGAGGCTGGTCCATGGTGCCAGGCTACGCTCCATGCATAGTCTGTCTTGTCCTTTTGCTGCCTCAGCAGAGCCACTGCTTGCTACCTCGGCAGATCTCTATCTTAGCCCTTTGTGTGAAGCGTCACTCACTGTGGCTCCAGGCAGAGACCCTAACGACAGCAGCCTGAGGCCAGGGGTCTGCTGTATTCACACCGTGTCTCACACACGGAGCAGGGTGACGTTCTGGGAGACCCCCGCCTAAATAACCCAAATATGTACACTCACTATTTACAAATACATACAGCCACTCCTAGTATATATACAAACACAGACACCCTATGTCCACATCTCCCTCTCAACGCTATGTCGCCCAGTTTAAATACGAACTAAACAAATGCTCACAGTCCAACCCAACCAGCAGGTCTGATTCAAGGTTTACATAAATGGCTGTTTTATTGATGTGCACTGGAGACGATAAGAGATTGTGATGCATTTCCTTAAAACACTGCTGCGCTGTGATTGGTGAAGGGTGTCATTTGGCATGGTAATGGTCGAGCTTGTTGGTGAGGTGAGCCCTTTCTCAGGCTCCGGCTTTCCTCAGAGGTTTCGACAGGACAGGCAAGCCTCTGGCCCAGGGTGAGTTACGGGAAAATAGGGGTCAGGATAACATAAGAGAAGGACCGTTGGGGCAACACACAACACATTAGAACTCTTGAACATTCCCTAGCCCCTCTGAGGTCTCTCACCCTTTGACCTCAGTCAATAAGACAGCAGACAGAAAGAGTGCCGAGAGCCAAAATATGGATATCCTCAAGAGACACAGTTGGAACTAGTTTTTATGTACACAATTTGCTCTTTGAAGCCACACTTGAGCTTTAGTAACGCACAACGATCAGTGCTGTTTTGAACACTCACCTGGAAAACCACGCTGGCAGACAAGGCATCAAATACAACCACCAACTGTCATCAGCACACCAGTGCTGGGAGAACTGGACAAGATCAACAACAGGCTTGTTTACATGACTGAGGTCCAAGTTATTTAGGAAGGCAAAGGCCAGAACTTTATTTGAGGCAAGGAAAATAAGCCAGTGCCACAAAAATGTTTGCCAGTGCCAACAGATTACATGTGAAAGAACATAAAAATAGCTCAAAGACGTGCCAGTGATAACGATCTGTATTTCTTTTTGCATGATAAAACCACAGTTGACTACTTGCACTTTAAGTCATATGTTGAGCAATGTTGGGTGTTCTACAATATAGGGCCCCTAAAAGAGCTTTCACCCTGCTAACTCATTTCTGTTGAGATCCTCAAAAGTATCTCCTCCTTTTCTGCTTTCTTTTGCACCAATTTGTCATAAATCCTCAATACTGTGTCACTATAATATCTGCAATTGATCGATTCAAGGGTTGACACAGATCCAAGCCTGCAGGGGTCCCTTGAAGCAGACCCAAGCCCGCAAGTGGCCCTTGAAGCAGATAACCATTATCCACAGGCCTGGAGTCAAATCCATAACACCGGGAAATTAAATATACATACACTTTTAAAGTAATAAATGATTTAATTGTCGCTCTAGACTAAGGGGCATGACTGTGCATTCCTTTTCATTGACCTATCAATACATTGGATCATGAAATGATAAAGCAAAGATTCATGGACATGGCTTATCAGTAAAAACTGTCTTATGGTTTGAAAACTATCAAATACATGACAATGTGTGCAGGTCTCACCTCAAAGCCTGTGAATGTGTTAAAGGGTGAGCCACAGGGATTGGTTCTTACATATTTACAATTCACATGAATAATATAGGCATAGATTTACACAAATCCAACATTAATTTGTATGCAGATTCAAATTCTAGCACTTTCTCGGTTGCAATTTGCTTTTGATATTGTTCAACAAAGATTTCATGAGCTGAAACTTGTTCTGAATGCTGATAACACAAAATACATGTTGTTTTCAAACTCAAAGAAAAAAATCTATATCTCTTCCATTTCTTACTACTTTGTGTGGTAATGTAATTGAGCCTGTATCTGTATACAAATATCTTGGGATTATAATTGCTGACACTCTCATTTAAGACACATATTTTACACTTAGTAATAAACTGAGGTTAAAGTTGGGGTTTTATTTCAGAAATAGGTCCGGTTTATATTATGAGTCAAGAAAGAGCCTTGTCCATGCTACCTTGCTGGCTGTATTATATTATGGTGATCACTTGTACATGCATGCCACTATGTCCTTATTACATATGCTTGATTCTGTAAACCATGGGGCTTTGAGGTTTGTTACAAACTCTAAATCTCTCATCCATCACTGTACCCTATAGGTGAGAGTGGTCTGGCCATCACTAGCTCTATGCAGATTATCCCATTGGAAAATGTTCATGGAAATCTCCCCTAGTTTTTTAATGCTGTGTATATGTAATGGGACAATGTAATGGCCCACAGACTAATGATAATTATTGATATTGCTTGCGCTCTCATAACTGTATTTTGCTGACAGTTTCCTAGGACACTTACAGAAGTAGGTAAAAAAGGGTTCCAATGCTGAGCCCCTTCCACCTGGAATGAGCAATAAAAGATGTCAAAACTAAAATGTTTAGTGACTAAGATTGATTTTAAGTCCAAAATCAAATCCATGATAGATTGCTGTAAATGGTTTGAATCTTGATCTTAAATGGAACTTTTGTTGTTCCAATGTTGTGATTTTACGTATTGTAACTTCTGTGTGCTGCTGTTTTTGGCCAGGTCCCACTTGAAAGAGAGATCGTTCATCTCAATATGGCTAACCTGATTAAATAAAGGTTAAATAAATAAAAGATTCATATTGTGTGTTTTTTACTATTTAATTTGTACACTTCCAATTTATTTGTGAAATGGCCTGGGGCTCATCTAGAGATTTATTTGTGAAGCTCAAATAGTTGCAGTCAAAATGTCCAAACTTCCCACCCTTGTAACTGACTGGTTGGTTATTTAAGCAATAAGGCCCTGGGGAGTGGTATTTGGCCAATATACCATGACTAAAAGCTGTCATTAGGCACAAAGCAATGCAGAGTGCCTGGACACAGAGCTTAGCTGTGATGTATTGGCATTAACCCTGCTAAACCCTGAGGTGCCAAATTGCTATTATCAATGAAAGCAGTAAAAATGCATGTGATGTTATACCCATGTTATACACATAGGCGACAGCTATCAAACAATCAAGATTAAAGGTTTGAAGCACAGCTTATAATTATGTAAAGTATACATAAAATGTATGCTTTCATTTTTGTTGAAAATATGACTGATCATGTCATAGCTATTTTTGATTGACAGGCCCTCTTTTCATTGCATTGACATTGATCAAGATAATTATCATAAAAGCTTTGAATTTAACTGTTCATCTCAAATGTGCTCTGGATGTCGTGAAATTAAAAGTGTAAATCTATCAGTCTCTGGAATTCATAGAGTTTAATGACATTAGGCCCTGCATAACATCAACCAATCAGTTGTCTTTGCTTACCTTGATGATGCTGTTTATCTACATGTTTGTTCACTTATCTGGTAAAAGCAGTTGGGTGATCTGTCATCCAGCTTGTCAACTCATTCCTCTAATCAGACTTCCTGGTAGCTTATTTCATGAACAGGAAGTGACCACAACTCACCTCTAAAAGAAACATTTGCACTATCATGGCAGAGTATTTATCCATTACAACATTGGTTTCAAAAGAAACCAAGTAAAACATATACAGGCTTTCAGCATAGTTTTTGGTTCCTGGCTACTTTAACTTCCAGTAACACAAATACAGTTGCCCTTTATTCTGTACTTTTGAGGTCGCTATTTAAAACCAACAAGATTAATAGCTATCTTAAGAGTGCAGCAGGAATGTTCCTAAGACTGTCTGCCACCTGGGCTCTGTAGGCCACAGACTCTTTAGATAACAGATTTTCCTACAGGTCCAGATAAACTATCTCTTTCTAGAACCCTAATCAAGACTTCCTACAGAGAGACACCGTACTGAGGAAAATCTAATGTTACCGATATAACCGTCATTGTGACTAAAATAAGTTTGACAGAGTACTAGTATATCTTGTTAATCGGTTGAATCTAAACATAGACGGCAAACGCTGGGAATGTATGGGGTTTGAGTGTTGGGCGAGTAGGACATTTTGTTCTTACGGTTTCAGTGAAGATGGAAGGAGAGAGGGAGAGGGAAGAGGGTGGAAGGAAGGGGGCAGGGACGGCTGTGGACAAAAAGGTGAAGACCCAAGAGGACCTGCCTTCCTAACACAGAAACCCCCCCACACACACACCCAGTTCCCACAAAACTGGACATTCCAAACGAGTCAACTCACTGCCAAACTGTGTCAGCCAGCCTTGACTCACAGTACCTCATATAAACCAAACAAAAGCATACGATTACACACACACACTTCTAAAAAATGCTAATGTTCTATGTTGACCCCAAATGGCCTCTTTCTTCCCCGTACCATATATTCAGGAAGTCACGACACTTGCAACAACCAAGAGATCTGGACTGTTAGTATATGATTATAAATGGATTGTCACAGTGTCTGCACATCTCTTGTTGGTCAGCCTAAAGTCAACAATGCTCTGTGCAATTCATTAATCTTCAGGGCCTGGGTTTGACATGTGTGAGAGTGCCAGACTGCCTGTAAAACCTCATGCTCACTGACATCATGTCCCAGAAAGAAGCTAGTAACTATCACAGTCCCCTTCATTCTTCTTCTCCCAAACCCGTTGCTCTCACAGACCCTACCACATTCTCAGAGCATTTCTCAACCCTTCTCTACCACTGATATCTCTCTATCCTAAATGATCCAATCTCTATAACCATAAACATGTTAAAATTTAGATTTTCATCTTCTGTCTCACGCTCAGTTGACCATAAAAAGATCCTGTCATAACCTTGGAGGGTGTCAGCTTAGTTTAGAGTAGCAGCCTTTATTGTTGTTCGTGAAATGTAAAAAAGAGATTATAGCATTATATGAAGCATTATCTCTGTCTATTATGAACAGTGCCGTGCCTCTCAAAGGTATTCTCCCCCTTGGACTTCTCCACATGTCACTGTGGTGAAACATGAAATAAATAAATTAAAAATTGCCACTGATCAACCAACAAAATCTGCAAATTGTTCTAAAAAAATGACTAAATAATTGACTGCATAAGTACAGTTGGGCTCATAAGTTTGTATACCCTGGCATAAATTTGGCACAGATTATGAAAATATGACTGATCATGTCTTTTCTTTAAGGATCGTGATCATATGAAGACATTATTATTATTATTATTATTTAGTTGTTAGGGTTCTTTTGAAAACAATATGATAACACAAATCACCCAAATGGCGCTGATCAAAAGTTTACATACCCTTGAATGTTTGGCCTTGTTACAGACAAGGTGACACACAGGTGAAAATAACAATTAAAAGTGAATTTCCCTCACCTGTGGCTTTTTAAATTGCAATTAATGTCTGAGAATAAATAGTCAATGAGTTTGTTAGCTCTCACGTGGATGCACTGAGCAGGCAAGATACTGAGCCATGGGGAGCAGAAGAGAACTGCCAAAAGAACTGCATAACAAGCTAATGGAAATATATAAAGATGGAACAGGATGTAAAAAGATATCCAAAGCCTCGCAAATGCCAGTCAGTACTATTCAATCACTTATTATGAAGTCGAGAATTTGGGGATTTCTTGCTCACAAGCCAAGGTCAGGTAGACCCGTCATTCCCAAACCTCTCCTGGGGCCCCCCAGGCATTCCATCTAATAGATGTATCCCAGAGCTAGCACACCTGAATCAACTTATTAACTCATTAACAGGCCCTTACCCGTTGAATGCAATGAAATAACTATTTAAATAAGATCATTGTATGGTGTCCACCTGTGTCCAGTTAAGGTGTTTCACGTGACTTCAGGTTGAATGCAACTGTCTCTGGGAGGTCCAACTGTTGTTCTTTTCTGTCACTGCAATCCAGCTGACACTCAACACATTACCCACTCCAGCCCCCCTCCCCTGCTTGGATGTTGTTCCAACACCTAGACTGATATGCTCTTCTTGGTAATGTTTAAACCCTTCATCCAAACCTGATCTTTGTTCAGCCACCTCTAGGCTCCTCGCCATCCCACTGCTTCAGGCAGTTCCCAATTCACGCATGAAATCCCCTTCTTTGGTACCTCAAAGGTGAAATCAGCTTCCCCTGGAGTCCAGGAGAGCAGAGTCTCTGCTCATTTTTAGAAAACATCTGAAAACCAATTTGTTAGACTACTTACAATTACTGTGGGTTGTCATTTGTAAACCTTTCCTAAGTATTATGTTAATTATTCGTGTGGACTTCTTTTCATAGCTGACTTTTAACAATAACTAATTCATTGATTAGAATGCAGTTAATACTTTGATGTTTGGCTGTTTCACCTAGCTTTCTAAAATGTATGCACTTACTGTATGTTGCTATGGATAAAAGTGTCTTCTAAACTACTAAAATGTAAATGTTAAATGGTTAGCACCATTCATAACAAAAACTACATAATATAAACAATGGGACATTCAAAGCAAATCCAGAATAAGATTATTCTACAGCACCAATCCAAGGCACTGATTATCCCACAGAACACAATAGTTTGGTACGTTGATTATTAAGAAACTGAGCTAATATGACTGTCAATCTGTCTAGACGAGGGCCTCTTCTAAATCTAGTATACGAGCTATAAGAGCACTAGTCAGGATGCAAGCGACAAATCTAATGGTGTTACAGACTTCCATGGCCGAGTTGGGAATGTGCACACATTATGCCTGGTGATTCACAAAAGTGCCATTTATGGGAGAATGGGGGGGGGAAGCCACTGAAAAAAAACTCACTTAAAATCTTGGCTAGAATTTGCCAAAAGGCATTTGGGAGACTATGAGACCAAGTGGAAGTATATTCAATGGACTGATGAGAACACAATCACCTGATCAGAATCCAGTTGAGCTCCCCTGTCTGTTACTGAAGACAACACTGAAGGCAAAAGGGCACTCAAAGAAGCAGGACCTGACAATGACTGCGGTAAAGGCCTCGCAGAGCATCACTTTAGGAAGTCATCGCATGCAAAGCATACATGTCAGAGTATTTACCATGACAATGTTTGTTCATACGTTAAACTATGCTCAAATTGAAGCATACATTCTGCACTTTGCTATATAGTCTTTTTCTATTTTAAAATCCAAAGGCCTGGAATACAACCCCAAAAAAATTCACCGTCCAAATATTTTCTGAGTTCACTATATATAGCAAGCAGTTGAGAAAATGGTCTAGAATGGCAGCAATTTTTTCCCCATTGGCCATGGTACCGTCTAACGTCCAGAATAATAGATTGACCACTTTCCCCTGGGGATGTCTATACTGGGAATGTGCTGCCTGGACTATAAACACAGTATAGGGAAGAGCCCAGTGTGGAGTGGAAAGGAGATAGGGAGGAGGGTGGAGGGAGTAATAGGGTCAGACAGCACCTAAAATGTCTGCCTCAAGTACCGAAAATCTGTCAGCCAGACAAACAAGTAAACTGACAGGCAGGCAGAAGTGTGACCTATCTCATAAGAAATGACTGGGGAAAAGGTATTCAGAACATGAAAAAACATGAAAGCACGAACATAAGGGGTCATAGATACTGTATTTACCTGTCAGGAGAGAGCATATCTCAAAAGGAAAATAAACTCTCTGAGCATGTTTTTCAAAACTATGAACTACATAGATATTTTACTATTTCTTATTTTTTCAATTCATTTAAGTGAATTGAAAAAATAAGAAATAGTAAAGTATCTATGTAGTTCATAGATAATTTACTATTTCTTATTTTTTCAATTAATTTAAGTGAATATAATCAAAATTACAACGTCTGAATATTAGTTCAAAGTTAATTAAATGTTCAGGGAAAAAAAGTGTTTTGATATCTATCGCAAAAATAGGTATGTATTATATGCTACACATCCGACAGTGGCCATCGTGTTTTTCGTACTAATTGGCTGAAATAATTGAGTTGGTTATGGAATGTGAAAACTGGAGCAAATGAGGTCCGATTATTGCATGCAGACCGAAGCTCCTACGTCACATCACTTTCTTTTTATTAAAGACATCTGATTTCAGTGAAAAGGGACAGTCCGCATTTACATACGACATGGCCCACATGGCCCAGCACCCAAGCAGGCACTGCCCGCTATTCCTTTTGGTTCTGAAATTCGGTCGTTTTGTGCCGTCTGAGCTTCAGCCCGCAACTCATCTTGAATCAACTGGAGATGAACCCGCCCTGTTCCAGGTTGGGGTGAGTACAGTTGGATGTTTTAGAGTAAGGATGGATCGCTGAAGAATGTACCACTAAAAAGTGGGACGCATATGACCAGGCTTATTTAAAATGTATTGTCTAGATCTGTGTATTAAGAAAACCATCGCGTTAATTATAATACCTGGCTGTGTTTGTGGTTTCTACATTGAATGACTAGTAAGAAGTATGGAATTGTTGCCACGACGCGAGGAGAGGAATATTTGGATTTTAAAGAACCGCTTGGGAACTTCCACATCTGTCAAGGACCTATAAGAAAATATCCATAGCCTATAGTTATTTGCGAAAGGGATGTGAACTCTTCTTCATGTAAGTTTAGATGTAGCCCAGCTATAGTACACGGAGAAGTAACTTACCGTAAAACGTCTGCCTTTATGAACCGATCTAGCTTTGAATAATTTTCTTAATATCGAAGTTTGAAAATGTATCTTTCATTGTGTTGCACAGTTTAAAACTGGAATGTCTAAAACAATTCAAGAAGGATATAAAAGTGCCTGAGAATGATTACATGTGTTCGAAAATGTATATAGTTTAGAATTAGGTTCTAAATAATAATCTGATGGCATCTTATTTAAATTGCATCTATTATGACGTATTAACATTACTAAGGAAAGTACATTTTAGCCTTCTAAACGTTTTGAGTGTCACAATTAATATAGTTCATTGAGTTGAACATAAATATGTAGTATTTCAATCAGAATACATTAGTTCCTTAATTAGTAATGCTCATTTAACACGTTGTGTCCATCAGGTCCCTAAAAAGACTGTGATGCCAGCAGTGCCAGATGAAGTAGCACAGGAAGCTCTTCTGCCTGCAGTTTGCCGTGTTGTGGCGCCCTCTGCTGTGTGATGTAGTGAATGACAGCTAAACCCAGACAGAATGGAGAATGTGTTCGAGGACGGGATGAACCCGGTCATTGTTGCCCACTACAATCACTCTGGGAAGTGGACTCGGCCTCGGAGCAGTGTTGCCTGTAAGACGGCTGTCCTCCTCCTCATATGTGTCTTAATCGTACTGGAGAATATTACAGTGCTACTGGCGCTATGGAGAAACAAGCGCTTCCACAGCCGCATGTACTACCTTATTGGTAACCTGGCCCTGTCTGACCTGCTGGCCGGGGTTGCCTACGTGGTCAACATCTTCACCTCGGGCCGCTGGACCTACTTTCTGACGCCGGCCCAGTGGTTAGCCAGAGAGGGCAGCATGTTTGTGGCCCTGAGTGCCTCAACGTTCAGCCTGCTGGCCATCGGCATCGAAAGACACATGACCATGGTGCGCCTGCGTCCGTGTGAAGCGGCAGGGCGGGGGCGGTTACTGGGGCTGCTGGGGGCGTGCTGGGCGGTGTCAGTGCTGCTCAGCGCGCTGCCCTCCCTGGGTTGGAACTGCCTGGAGCACATGGCGTCGTGCTCCACCGTGCTGCCGCTCTACCAGAAGAGCTACGTGGCCTTCTGCATCAGCGTGTTCACTGCACTGCTGGTGGCCATCATCATCCTGTACATCCGCATCTACCGCCTGGTGACGTCGAGCGGGAGGCGCGTAAGCAGCAGGCCTTCGGAGCGTTCGCTGGCTCTGCTGAGGACGGTGGTGATCGTTCTGGGCCTGTTCGTGTTCTGTTGGGCCCCTCTGTTCCTCCTGCTTCTGCTGGACGTGGGCTGCAGCCCTAAGCTCTGCCCGGTCCTCTACCAGGTGGACTGGTTCATTGCCCTGGCCGTTCTCAACTCAGCCCTCAACCCCCTCATCTACACCCTGTCCAGCAGGGAGATGAGGGCAGCCTTCTTCAAGCTGCTATGCTGCTGTCAGCCTCACCTGGAGGCACCGGCCCCCGCGCCAGGAAACCCCCCCCTGGGAACCGTCATCCCCACGGCCGACAACAGCAAGTCCAACGTGGGAGGAGGAGGGAGTGGGATAACGGGGGCTGCCAGGTCTTTAACACGGGGGAAGGTCGCAACACCCCTAAACTCCAATAACCAGCATGGAGACACGTCCAACACAACAGCGCCACACCCCTCTGGGCCAGCGAATCTGTTGTCAGCAGTGCTGGTCAAGGCTGGGGCGTTGCCCTCCCTCAGCAAGTTCTGACTAGGCCGCTAATCCCAGTAGACCCGTAGGTGCTCTAGACAAGCTAGCTCCTCCGACTGTCCTTGGTTTTACATGTCTGTCGTATTTTGGTTGAAGTGCGTTCGGACCTGGGATCATGCCAGATCCTCACTGCATGTCGAACTGGCTATACTGTAGGTGGGCATTGGGCCGGCATGAACTTGGGTCTTTTCGGTATGTGATTGACTGGAAGACACTGGGATTAGGTTTCTTCCCCAGCAAGCCCACATAGAGAAAGGATGCTAAGGACCTACTCTTACCATTTACTCTTGGTCATTTAAAGCCACTATTTTGCAAAGACTTTATTATACATGAATTGACACAACTTTTCCTAACTGCGGAATGGACTGCAGTATGTGGCAACACTAATGACTTTGTATTCTGTGGGAAAAGCGGGATTTATAGTAAGCGACACTTTAAACGGTATGTTGGAATGATAGCATGGGTGGGTCGCCAGTGAGCGGAAGAGCGCTGCGTATTGCACATGCAGTGTATTACGTTGTTTAACCAATCAACTTGCCTTTCTATGACAGGACAACATATTTATTCTCATTGAACACAGAGCCTCCTCAGTACGATGAACTCTGTGACAATCGTTTGTATGCATGCATTGATTGTACAGTATGTATAATATGTATTGATTTGAAGTCACTGCCAGAGTAAACTATTATGTTGGTTCTGGTTTCTCATAGCAGAAACAAACCACTCACTCTTCCACTAACCACTAGTGAGCTAGGAGTGTTGTATTACATTTATTTAATCAACAAGGGAATTTAATGATCTACAAACCTCACGTGGTGTGGTGTTTTATTCCACTACCATTTAAATAAAAACGACTGCTTCATACGCTTTAGTAGCTTGTCATGATTATTTGGCTTAAGCTTTCATATTATGTCAATCTGTTTACTTATTTATATGTATATCACATTCGGTTAGCTCAAACCCTTATAATGTTTTTCATTTGTCCTATACTCATATTTGTGACCAAAATTGTTGAAAACATCAGATTTCGATCTCAAACTGTCTGAAAAATGCTCAGGCCTCCTGAAGAGTTTGAATGAACCATTCAGCAGCCTAGGAAAGGCTGTGGTGGCCAATCAGTGGTGTATTCACATGAATGTTTTCCATGACTGGTGTACACTCACACCATTCCATTGGAGGGGGTGCACTCACACTATTCCTATACAGAAAATATGCGTATTAACATAATTAGTACCATCATTTTACAGTAGTGAGAGCATACTGGTTAGACTGCATCCTCTGCTTATGGAGCAGATGGCCTGCCAACCTGACTCTTCAGATGTCAGTTAATGTCTTATCAACCCATTGAAAATCAAATGGAAGCTGTTCATTCCAACAGTTATGAGTTATTTTAAGAGGCTGATTGGGGGGTCTCAGCAATTTATTCTGTTCTACACAGACACTGGTGGTCCAACACTGCCACCTAACGGAGGGAGAGAGAGAGAGCGTGCGAGAGAGAGAGAGATTTGAAGATTGAACAAAACATATCAGCAGTTATCATTGATATTTTTTATGAAACATGGAACGTGGTATAAAAAGTGAATTCATGTTAAGTTTTGTTCATTAATTCACATTTATTGTTTTTAAAACAAAAATACTTAGAGACCAACATTCCGTGTGGTCTACATGGACTTCCCTAGAATCGGCAGTGTTGTCTAAATTTCTATGGTGAAAATGACCAAATCCTAATCTTTGTAACAGAGGGTTTGAGTTCTGAGTCATACAGTTTTGGAGTGTATCAAATGAATTTTCCTTGGAACTTTTATTCAAATGTTAAGGCCAAGTGGAGAGAGAAGCTTTCAAACGTTTTTTATTTGTATCAGACTTGACCAGATCTGGACTACTGGGACGGCACCACTATGAATTGTTCTGCAATGTTCACCACAAATTACAAAGAAATATCTGCAAATGACATGGACACATCGGCAATGTTAGGAATGTTGTACAGTTTGAGTCGTGACATTTCAGTGATAGGTGAATCCAATTGCAGCAGACAGAATGACATTTAAAAGCAGACACTCACCTAACCCACAGGCAGTTTCTCCTTCAAACTCTCTCATTTTGAGGATAAATATGGAAAAAGTGCAGTGTGACATGTCTATCTTAAAGGTTACTGTCAAAACTGTCCTCATGTCATTTGTCAACAAACTGGCTGTAGCCTAAATGGAGTATTTACAAATTAATCCAGATTCCAGATTAAATGAATGTGCACATGTATAGACCCACATAATACTCATATATTGAAGTGTGTTGTGACTTGCAGACACCAAAATGTGACACTGTGAAATATGTCCGATAACACTTCCAGTTGCTGTATCTCACTGAACAACATGAGTGAAAGTGTACACAGGCTTTATACCATTAGATGGAGAAATGCATTACATTTTTGTCTACCAATCTACATAACCTACCCCACATTTTGTAAGTGAACATGAAATCCATGAACATTTCTCAAATGTTTGTATCATGTTTGGTTGAAGTGCCTTTGGCCATTATCTAGGCTGTAAATCATACTGAATAACATTCTGTTGACCTTGTACAAGTCCCTTTGGGAAGTATTAAAACCCCCTTCACTTTCTTCACTCTTAGTTGTGTTATGGATAATTAATTTATAATTGACTTAAAATGTTGCCATCAATCTACACACAATATCCCATAGCAAAGCAAAAACACATTCCGGATGGGGAGTGTCAGTGACCTGAGATCTTCAGATTCTAAAATCATCATCATCTTCATCCACTTATCCATTGTCGGGTCGCGGGGCAGCAGATCCAGCAGGGGACCCCAAACTTCCCTTACCCGAGCTACATTTGCCAGCTCTGACTGAGGGATGCCGAGGCGTTCCCAGGCCATTGTCGAAATATAATCTCTCCACTTCGTCCTGGGCCTACCCCGAGGTCTCCTCCCAGCCGGATGTGCCTGGAACACCTCCCTCCACCTCGTCCTGGGCCTACCCCAAGGTCTCCTCCCAGCAGGATGTGCCTGGAACACCTCCCTCCACCTAGTCCTGGGCCTACCCCGAGGTCTCCTCCCAGCCGGATGTGCCTGGAACACCTCCCTCCACCTAGTCCTGGGCCTACCCCAGGGTCTCCTCCCAGCTGGACGTGCCTGGAACACCTCCCTCGGGAGACATCCTGGGGGCATCCTTACCAGACGCCCGAACCATGTCAACTGGCTCCTTTCAATACAAAGGAGCAGCGGCTCTACTCCGAGTTCCTCACGGATGACTGAGCTTCTCACCCTATCTCTAAGGGAGACCCCAGCCACCCTTCTGAGAAAACTAATTTCAGCCGCTTGTACCCACGATCTAGTTCTTTCGGTCATGACCCAGCCTTCATGACCATTGTTGAGGGTAGGAACAAAAATTGACCGGTATATTGAGAGCTTTGCCTTCCGGCTCAGCTCTCTTTTCGTCACAACGGTGGGGTAAAGCGAATGCAATACTGCCCTCGCTGCTCCGATTCTCCGGCCAATCTCCAGCTCCATTTTTCACTCACTCGCGAACAAGACCCCGAGATACTTGATCTCCTTTACTTGGGATAAAAACCCAGATTCGGAAATCTGAACTGATATCTTCAAATTGGGACTTTGGCTGGGTCACTCATGGACATTCACAGACATGTATTAAAGTCCCTAATGTTGTGTTGGCTGTGTGCTTCGTTTGCGGTCGTGCTGAAAGATCAATCTTTTCCCCAGTCTGAGATCATGTACACTCTGTATCACCAATTACATCTGTATTTTCCTCCATTTATTCTTCCCTCAGCTACCTAGTCCCTGTTCCTGAGAAGCATTCTGATAATACTCCCAACACCATACTTCACTGGAGGGATTGTTCTAGACAGATATTTTGGTTGGCATTCAGCTCTAAAAGTTGGGCTTCACAGATAATCTTTGTCCTTAGAAGAGAGTCCTACTTTCATCATTGAAAGTCAATAACATCATGGATCATCTAGACTTAAATGGAAGACTTAAGGCATACACATAACCATGACATTTACTTGTTCAAAACATGTCTAATCGCCATCATAAAGGCCTGATGGAGTGGCTGTCCTGCTGGCATGTTCTCCCATCTCTGCAGACGCTCCGAGTGGCCATTGGGATCTCAGTCACGTCCCAGACAAAGGCCATTTCTGCCTGCTTACTTCGCTTGGCCAGACATCAGGTTCTAGGAAGAGTCTTGGTGAGTCCAAATCTCTTTCATTTCACAGTGACTGAGCTCACTCTGACTTTCTCCAAGGAACTTTCCTGCTTTCAGCTTCCCTTTATAACCTTCCCCAGATCTATGGCTCAACACAATTTAATCTTGGATATTTAGGAAGAGTTTCTTGGACTTCATGTCTTGGTTTTAGCTCTGACATGCACTGTGAATTGTGGGAACATATACAGACAGGTATGTGTCTTGCTAAAACAAGACTCAATTAATTTGCCTGACAGACACCAATCAAGGTGTAGACATCCCAAGGATGATCAAAAGTTAGGATGCATCTGACCTCAGTTTGGAGTGTCATGGCCCAGGGTGTGAATACCTCTGCCCAAAAGATAATTCTGTTTTTTTTAAATATGTACACATTTTGAAAAACTATTTTTCACGTTGTCATTAAATTGTCTTGTGCATTTTTTTACAATAAGTCCAAATCACAACATAAAAAAAGAAATCAGCGGCCTGAATATCTTCTGTGGCCACTATATTTCTATTGTTTTTGGAAAAATTATTCATGCTGAGAATATTT
Organism: Esox niger; assembly: GCA_016801105.1. Taxonomy (NCBI): domain Eukaryota; kingdom Metazoa; phylum Chordata; class Actinopteri; order Esociformes; family Esocidae; genus Esox; species Esox niger. Next base: position 11,262 of record JACXGJ010002728.1, on the reverse strand, counting down.
GAAAATTTTAGATGGCGGTTGAATTATTAAAGCACACTCAACTCCATTTGGCAAACCAGTCTGATGTGTCTGACATTATAATTTAGTAAATTGCATATATATTTTGGTTTTAAAATACACCCATGTCTCTTTTAATGACAATCATATGCAGAACATGATAATCCCACCACAAAACCAGAAAATAGAAAGGGATCAGTTACAGAGTATTAACTCCATATTGCTGGCTTGTATGATCAGGAGTTTGAATCATGATTGCAGTATACAAACCTTGCTAGTCAAGAATATTTGAGGCAGGCATAACATATTTCAATGGCTTGCCATTTGTAGAGAAGTGTGTTTGTAAAATAATAATGTTATGATAAAATATTCTAAAAGTAATCTAATTAATTATATTGTAATTTATAATTGAATTATAAAGAAGTAAAAAGTTAAAACTATATGCACTTTTTAACTAACCGTACTGTAAATGTGATACCAGATGACTATTCATTAGATATAAAAACATACATAACCAACAGAAACATTTCATTCCCATGATCAGGTTATACAACTTGCTCACACCAGTCAATTAATTATAGTATCCCTAGCTTCATTACACACAACCATGTCAAAAAGAGTTGAGATCTCCAACTGGGTCAAAGTCTAATTATTACATAGTAAGTCAGTATGACCAATGTGTATTGGGATGGTCTTAGACATGGTGGATTTGGGTCATTCTCTGTGAATAATGTCTGTTTGCATATGAGCCATGTGAGCATGAAGCCGGACCAGAGAGTAACACAAGGCCTGGTATTCCTACAAGCCTGTGGGGTCTCTGTGGTAGACAACAAAGAACCCATCTGGCCTCCACCAAAGGATGCGCTTGTGTGAGTAATCTCTGCCATTCCCAAGACCATGGGTTTCTCTTCACAAGCTCACAGTCCAGAGTGTTAGGACCATTGTGAGGGTGGTTGGCGTTGGAGAAACAGACACACACATACATTCAATACAATGTAATTGCCTCTGAAACAATAAGAGTTGATTCCCAGACTTCAGTGATAAGCACCGAAGGATCAGGGGGTTTATCTAGGAGCAGCTGGATCAGGAGCTCCCTGGGACCAGGAGGTTTATCTGGGAGCAGCTGGGAGTAGGCTGCTGAGGGAGTTCGAAGGTCATCCTACAGGATATTGGACGGGAGAGAGCAGGGTTGTATCCCCACATAGCCACGCCGCCATCACCATTTAATCTCTAAACACTACCCAGGCATAACCACCCATCCTGGTACGCTCTAAACACTACCCAGGCATAACCACCCATCCTGGTACGCACTGCTGAGCACTGAAATGCTCCTCACATTTATAATGCATTGACATAGCCAGAAATATACATGACCGACTTCAGCATGAAAAACCTCTCAAGTGTCTCAATCTCTAACGTCAAAATTGAAATTAACTGAAACACTAAGCCATTCTCCAATATTGTCTGATGGGGGATTTAACTTAAAATTCATAGGGATTAATGCTGTCAGCGTTCATTATTATAAGGCCTATTAATGCACCAGGGAGGTGTAAAGTGGTCTAAGCTGTCCCCCAACACCATCCCACAGCCTGCCAAGTCTATTACCCGTGTTCCCCCTCCACCTCCCCCACCCACCCGGCTGCTATCATGCCCCCCTCCGATGGCAATCTCTGGGGCCTGACAGCACGCATGCACCTGCCCAGACGGACAGCCACGTTCCCAAAGTCGGCTGCCCAAAGTGCATTTCTGCAACCCAACTGCAAGGCTTAGCGTCAGTGGGGGCACGTGCGCCAGGGGGAGACGAGACGGCATGCCTGGCTCGCTCTTCGTGCCCTGGTGCCAGCCCTTTTACACAGCTGGGCATTCCTCTGCTCCTAGCAAGTACACCTCAGTCTGTGGCTGTCTGGGAGAAAGTGTCTGTGTAACACTCGTGTGACATTTCTCTGGCTCCACAGTGATCACAGGTGTCTGTTCGGCTCAGGCGAGCTAATAGATTACCAGCTGCTGCCAGATAATCAGTCACTCAAGACTCATATTACACTCATTCTGATAGGACAGCTGGATATCACGGGCAGTGCATGTCTATAACGCATATGTACAAGTCCCACCCACTCACATGACGCAACCATGTTTAGAATAAAACATCTTAAATGAATAGTCTACAAGCCAACAATAACAAAGGAGAGTTGACAAAAAGCTCATCGAAACCCACACAAAGAAAAACAAGCAATTTAGCTAGGAAGTTGCAAATGTATCATAATGGTTGTGTTTAGATTATTCACTACACATGGATGAGGTTATTAGTCCCCAGGCTCTAGGGAGTGCTATCGGAACACAGGAATACCCTCACTACTCCCCCTCTGTATTGTACCATCTCATTCCCTCACTTTCCTTCCCTCTTCCTCCCCCTCTTGTTCCCTCACTCCAACTCTACCGCGCCACCTTCGATTCCCGCTCTCCCCTCCTCGCTCCACCGCTCTAGCCCCATCTGTCATTCCCTTGCTCCCCCTCATTCCCTCGCTTGCTCCCGCTCGCTCTGGCGCTCCCTCTGGCTGCTTCTCACTCTCCCCCTCATGTTGAGAAAGAGTGATCTCTTGGTCATCTCTGGTCTCCGTCACACTGCTAATCAGCCGCAGCCATTTCATTTGGCTCAGTAATGAAAGCAATCACAGTGCCTTTCACTCCAGCACACCCCAAATAATGAGCCCTGCCTTACAGTCCCTTCCCCCCTCCTCACCTGCTTCTCCCCCCTGCTGCCTGATGGCTGGGGAAGAGCCTCTGTCTACTCTAGAAAGCAGGGTCACACTGCAAGGCTTTTTCTGTGTTCCTCTCTGAGTTCTGAAAATGTCTATTCTCCTGGTAGTTCCACCACTGACTGTGCCCCAATTGCAATTGAGTGTTGCTCGGTGCCAACATGTTTTTTCTGAGAATATCTACAAAAAAGCCAAACAGGGCGCAGACGCGTGCAAACAGAGACAGATATTAATGCTGTGGAGGGAAGAATGTTGATAAGCACTCAGAACAGAAGACACCACATCAGATAAGAACGAGGATCAACCAAAAATGTCTCGGTCTTTCCACGCTGCACTTTAATAAAGCCTTTACCGTTTTTACCACAGGGGAAACGCCTCAACACAGCAGGTAAATAAGACATGTTCTATCCATACTGATTATTAGAGACTACGACAACTACACTGATTATTGTGGCCCAGGCCATACAGATGAACCCTTAACACCCCGCCCACCGTGATTTGGCCATTCAAGTGGCTGTGTAAACCTTTGGCTTTCCATCAAAAATGATCGTGGTCCACTATAAAAGCACTGCAACCAGGCAGAGACAGGGTCCAGACCAACAGATCATATGAGAAACACAAGCGACAGTAGTACAATCAGACACAGCTCTGTGGCTGCTGCTACAATACTGTCAACATAAAGCAGTGACACACAGGTTCGGTCAACAGTAGAATAAAATCAACAGGACAGGCTAATGGGGCTTAAAACAGTCAAATTGAAGTTGCGGTCCGGACGTGGGATTCTGTGAGAAGAACTCCATTAAGAGTGAAACAGTGTGTGTGAGAAGAACCTAGTTTCCCTTGAGACTTAGAACCAGTTGAAGTGAGGGGAACATATTTTCCCCGGAGACTGAGAATAGTGAAGCGGGACAGGCAGCAACACAAGCTCAGAGGGAGACTTACTGTATCATGTAGAAGGGAGTCAGTTAAAATCCCTGGTGGGCTACAGAGAAAAGGTGCTGGCACAGTCTGAGTATTGCATTTTGTGTGAATCTGTTCCCAGATCTGAGAGAGCTGGAACAATAGAAAATGTTTCTATACTGATAAGCTACTGGTTGTGGAATCCTTAAACAAACAGTCCAGTCCAAGAGTAGCACAGGTAGCCTCTAATGGGCTAAATCTCTTTGACATTCAAGTAAATCAAAAGTCAGTGTCCAATCACAATGTGACCCAGGATTCCAGGAAAAGCGTCTGAGCCAATCACAGGGTCTGTACAAGCACAGGGAAGAGCAGAGACAGGTGTTCGGCTCCTCTGATTGGTAGCTTGTGCGTGGTATAGAAATGGATGACCTCTGGGATGGTGTCAAAGGGCAGGCTGTTCTGCCCCAGGACGTACTTCCCATCCTTACACTGGCTGAACTTCATGTGCATGAAGCCTTGGCAGCTCCTGGAAGACGACAGCAGGAGACACACATGGAAGAGTCATGGACCCAATCATATCACATAATGACACATTGGAAGTGACAGTCTGAAATACAGCCTACTTATTTCTGGCTTTATATGAGGAATTTCTCACCAAGATTTAACACCATATCATCATTTATGACTAGAAAAGAGAGAGAGAGAAGGCAGAGTGACAGTAAAAATGATTGATGTAGTGGCAAAAACAAAGATGATTAGATGCAGGAAAGAGAGGGAGAGATACAGTTGTAGCAGTAGAGAAGCGCTGCACCTCCCCTTTAAGAGCAAGCAGCCTTTCATGATGTATACCTAATTATAGAAAGCAGACTGTAAGACAAGGGCTCTAATTGGCAAGCTATGTCTCATCATTATTAGTTATCAAAATAAAAATAAAATTCTAAGAAAATCTGTTTTTAACAACAGGCAGATTTAGCATTGCTACACTGTAATGAAAGCTACATTTATTATTTCATCAAACAGCCTCAGGTTGTAATAGTAAACAGTCTCATGAAGAAACATGGTTGGTCTGTTTATCTGTCTCATCCATATTTATATTGTCATGACGCTGGGCTATCTGTCAGTGTGCTTCCATGCTGATTCACTCTGTTAGCTGCTGCTGTTGCTTTGATTCCATCTCCATTGAACAACCTCTGGCACCTCTCCCTCACAACCATTCACAGAACGAACTGACGGGCTCTTTGTAAAGATCAAACCAGCCCTGCTCACAGAGCCCAGGCCCTCCTAGTGTGAGACAAGGGCCACATACTGTAGCTTTGCAGCATTACACGCTGTTAACATCTGAGGTGTTTGTGTGGTGCATGTCCTTGAAAACGAGAGCCCCTGTAATAAGGAGTGTGTGCGTGTGGGTGTGTGTCTCTGTGTTTGAGAGTCTCTGTGTGTGGCTCACAGAAGGTGATTCATATTCATTAGTGATTGTAGAGCAGCTGAAGGGGAGCTGGAGTGTGCTCTACCTGCCTGATTACCACTCAGAGAGAGAAGTAGGGCCGGGAGAATAAATGGGGAGTCAGAGTGACGGGGGGTGGGGAATGCGATGCAGGAGGGGTCACGGATCAAGCTAGTAATTAGATAGAAGAGATCTGACCAGAATCAGTAAAATGCCCCGTAAAGGAGTAGATTGGGAAGCATTATGTTAATGATCATTAGAGCCTGTGAAGTTGGAGAGGAGAGAGGAGTGAGGAGGGAGGAGAGAAGGGAGGAGACGGACACAGATGGGTTGAGGGAGAAGCAGGAGAAGGCAGGAGGAGCGAGAAACGTCAGATGGGGTGACGGAGGAGGAGAGATGGGTGGCAGTGAGAAAAGGGAAGGAGAGAATGGACAGACCGGGTGAGGAGAGGAAGGAGGGGGAGAGTAAGAGAGAAGAGACAGATGGGGTGAGGAATAGGAGGAGACGAGGGAGGAGGAAAGGAGAAAAAACAGATGGGGTGAGGGACAAGAGGAGACGAGGGCGGAGGAGAGAAGAAACAGATGGAGGTCGACAGAGAGTGATGGGGGAGAGATCAGTGGTGAAGGGGTCTGCCAACACACTCAACACGCAGGAAAACAGTCCCAGTATTGTAGCGGTAGCTCAGTCTGACTAATACCATTCTGTACGTTTATTAGCAACTCCTCGATCATTCAGGCGGAAGGCGAACCGGGTGATTATGGCGTTACCGTAGTGATAGGGAGTAGTCGTTACGGCTGGTCTGGCTGCTCCTCACCAGGTAGCTACACTCCTTACACAGGGTGAGAAGAGACTCGGCCTCGGAGCGCGACAGGGTCCCGTGGTACCACCTGACCAACACAGGGACATGACTACAGCAGCTGTCCGCATGGGCAAAATGTTCATGGCACGGACATACGTACAGAGGTGATAAAAGTGGGGCGCTCTTATTTTACCGTCATGAGCATTGGAAAGAGTGAAAAGGTGGCGTGTCTTGCGAAATGTCAACCCTCTGCTTTTTTCTCACTTCAACTAAGTAGCATTGTAACTTTTTTTATCGAGCAGATGGCAGATGGGTGAGATCATGCTCTATTTAAACCATGACAAGAGAGGCTCTGGGCACTTTTAGGAGCCTTTAGAAAGGCAATGACAGAAAAACAGACCACCCACACATTCTGTGGCCTCACTTCATGTCTATGGCATTGTTAACACATACACATACTGCTTTATTCTAATCCCTGGTCGCCTGTGCAGAATTACCACGCAGCCGGAGAACTTTAATCCAAACTAAAGAGGTGTCAAAGAGCACAGTGAAATGACATGACTTCAGAAGAGAGCTCAGTACATACACTTGTTTCTCTAGGGGCAGGGTGGGGTCTACCCTCTCCCCCGTCACACTGGGAGGATCAGAGCAGGGCATCCGAAACTTCATGCCCCCTCCGGCCAGGGGACTGGATCGGGGTGGACGCAGATGCTCGGACGCGGACTGGTTCCACTCAGCACCGTCAAACTGCACTGCAAACCCAGAGAGAGAGGAGACAGTGAGGGGGAGGAACAATGAGACGGAGTACATCCTTAAAAGCGGAAAACTCAAGCAAGGTCTGGGAAACCGGAGATGGGAAAAGCTTCAGCATGCCATAGCACAGAGGAGAGATAGGGTTTCTGCTAAAGGGGAACATAGACCATAGCTTATAGAACAGATGTGATTTGGTGTAATATCATCTTGATCATCGTTGCCATCCAGTGGCTGTCTGGATTCTGCTAACAGGGCAGATATTGAAGGTGTCTGCGAGGTCTGGAAGGGACACATGGCACAGGGGGTTGATGGGTAGTGGCGAGTGTCTGGACCTGAGGGACTTCCATGCTGTGTAGAAGGACAAGTTCAGAGCCATGTGGGGTGAACCAGGGCTACATGGTGTGGGATTGATAGGTCACTTGACCGTGATGAAAGCTGGTGGGACACATGCATGACACCTAGGGGGTCGTGGGTAAAGGGGGGTCTGGCTGGGGGGTCGTGAGGGGTCAGGGAAGGGGTTTGGGGGTCTTCTTGTCCTGGGTGAGAGGTCACCTTGCTCTCTGAGGGAGGGGGTGGGCTCCTCCTCCAGCTGTTGGCCGACTGGAGGGGGCCAAGGCAGCTCAGCCAACTCTGACCTGATCTCTGCATGTCCAGAGAGAACAGACAGAAGACATGGAGATGTTTGAGAGGGGATAGGAAGACCATATAGACAATGTGAATGTCTTGGTGGGAAAGTAAAATGAATATGGAGACAGATGAAATGCCAAGTTAAGTCAAAGGTACAGAGTCTAGTGGATGATGGCTGACAGTGAGGATAGGACAGGCCGCACAGAGAGCCAGGAGCAGACCAAAATAGCCCATTACAAAGCACACACACACACACACACACACACACACACACACACACACACACACACACACACACACACACACACACACACACACACACACACACACACTTCACCAAGCCCCTCTTACACACCACACAGTGAAACAGGATTACAAAACAAATGAAGGAAAAGGGGGGCTGACATCTTAATGATCTGACAAAACCAAAGACCCCCTGGGTGTGTGACATCAAAGGGCAGCTGAACGAGGCATTAGGAGAGACCCCAGCACTGCTGTACATACATCCCCTTCTCTCAGCCCTCGTTGCCTCATTCTCTCCCTCCCTGGTTAATTATTGAGCAGGCAGATACACTCCGCCACTTTCGCTGGCTCTTTGTGAATTATTGATGCATGCTGCAGTACAATGGCTCCATCTGGCGCGAACCCCCCCCCCCCCCCCCCCCCCCCCCCCCCCCCCCCCCCCCCCCCCCCCCCCCCCCCCCCCCCCCCCAGCCGGGCAGAAGCCATGATTAAAGTGTGACCCAGCCCCCACCTAACCCCCTCCTACATCACCCCTCTACAGTCACACTTCTCCTGGCGGCCTCCCATCTCCACCTCTCTCTTGCTCCATGAATTATAGTAGGAGTAATGGCAGAGTGGGGAAAGAATAGAGAACAGAAGTCAGGATGGGTTCAAATGAAAGGAGGGAATGAACTAGATTATCACACTTTGGGTTGTGTAGACTTTTTTTGTGGGTTTTGTGTTTAAGGGTTCAGCTTAACATGTCACAGCTAATGAAAAATTCCATGAGAATTCCTACAGTGTTTGTTGAGACTTCCAGACCATATTCAACACTGAGGCCATACAGCACAGTTCAAAACAGCACCGCGTTCAACACAGAGGCCGTACATTACATTACATTACAGTAGATGGTATATGTGCCTTATGTTCATATTTTATGATTCCACAGCTATTTGTGAAAACGTCCAGTTTAAATGTCTGTTTGTCAGTGTTTGGACAGTAGCAGGACAAATAATGCCATTTCCTAAGTTACAAATTAACTACTGAAATGTGTTTTACTACATTAAAAGTAGCCTTTTGGGAGTTATTTGCCTGTCTCCCAGGGCAATGGCAGCTCCAGGATGGTGTAGAAGCACAGCAAAGAATGAGCCCAGATCCCCAGTTAGCACCCCTACAAAATGAAATTAATAATGTTCCTCAGAACAGGCTCCAGCTGCTCAGCGAGCCAGCGCAAACTATAAAACAGTCGTGTCTCTTCTGAGAGTGGATTAGATTAATGTAGTCGTGGCAACCAGGTAGGTATATTTCACCCAGAGACATGAAGACGTAGGCATATTTTACCCAGAGATAGAGAGTTGTTTTGGAGAGGTTCTGTTGAAATCCTACAGACCAAGTTGTCTCAATAGACCAAAGTCACAACATTATTAAGGAGAAATGAATAGACTCCTGGGACTTCACATGCAGAAGTATTTGCTTTTATGAAAATGCTTTACCCTCCTTCCCAATGAAAATCAGAAACTTCAAACACATTAAATAAAATCATATTGGGATTTTCTCAGCAGTTAATGTGATTGACAAGCAAACATTGCAGTTAACCGTAATGTTTCAGGCCCTAGAACTTTGTTTTAAAGTCTCACCTTCTCTACACATTTTACCAGCTGTCAATTCTGCCTCTGAAAGAATCTGGGGGCTTGAAGTTTGTCAGTGGTTTCAGCCCTTCCCTTTACTTCATTGTAGTATTCAGCTAGCTATTTCCTGAATATTACAGCCTAAATATTATTAGTCAAATCCTAGCTGGCACAGTGATGGCCTCAGAACAGGATTCATAATGATTAAATGTGGAGACTAATTTGGCATTGGACTAACGGTAGGCTCTTCTTCTGTAGTTAACAGTGCTATTGCTTGGTTTCATGTAAATCCAGACACTTTTTAAAGACATTATTGATATACAATGATGTGGCGGTAGAGGTCAACATTCTTCTATAAACGCTCTCCCTGTGGTCATAACTGCATGTGAACAAACAATTCATAGATCGCTAGCACTGATATGCAATGGTCATCTTACCTAACTTCTATACACCACTGGCACAATGTATTTGCCTTAAAACTATATTAATGCATTTATGTTAAAATGTTAATGATGAGCAATCCATTTGACTCTTTCAGTCAGGACAAAAATTACTGTACAATCTCAAAACATATAAACTAAGTAAAAGGAATTTTATTTCCAACAATTGAAACATCCTGGAATAAAGTGATTGGATAAGTCCTACTGTACCTCTTAAGTAAACACAATTATTCGAGACATCTGCTTTCTAACATGCCCAGCTCACCAGGTTGAGATCTTCTGCTGGGCACAACTGATTTCTAATGGCAGCCAATTAACACCTTGCATGAGCGTAAAACCCGCTCTGATGAACCCATAATTGTATCTGATAAACTGACACAGAACGCCTTTTCAGTTACAGCAATGACCTGGGAGACAGTTATAGAATGAGGGGATGAATGAGTCCACACAAACACTGGGGATTATTAGATGGCCACGGATGGTTAGGAGAGATGATATGAGGGCCATGACACGGACTACATTATGGGACTAAGGACACCCAACACATGGGTCTATCACCAACCACTGTCCTGGGGCCAAGGAATCTTGAGAAAAACAAGTCATGGCATTGGAAATCATGGACAGAACTGCTAAAGTGTGTTTTTGTGTTTGACCTTCTGTATTTTAGGTCAGCCCAATTGCTTTTCATCCCACTGTCTCTCTGGGACGTGGTATCTGGTGTACTGCTGCCCACCACCCCTCCACCAAACCCCCTAAGTGGGGCATCATCTCTCCCTCCACTGCATCTCTCCTCCCTTCCATCTCGCTCAGCATCCCATCCAGCTCACTTGAGGGAACGCGGTAGGACCGCCAAGGACATGTCTTTTCATTAACGTCAGTAATGCTTGGTTGTGGAGCAAAGACGGAGAGAGGAAGAGAGAGCGAAAAAAAAAAAAGAGTGTCTTCACGATAGATCCCGTAAATAGATGGAGAAGCCAGTCGGGACCTCCAGGGCCTGCTTAAAGTGAACCAACAGACAAGAGACACTACGGCCCTGGTGACAAATCTCATTATTGCTGACACGCACGCACACACGCATGCACGCACGCACGCACGCACGCACGCACACACACAGTCCTTTACTTTACTTCGTAATATTTGAACCAAAGTAATATTTCACAATAGAGTTGGAAAAAGGCCTATTGTACAGGCAGATAGCAGCTACCCTTCATTAAACCAATGCTGTGTACCCAACACCCCTCATCTACCAGTTAGTCAGGGTAGTGTGTGTGGTAATGAGCCGGTCCATTTCATTAGCTCACAAATGTTGCATGTCCACAGGGCTATCTAACCCTCCCTCACCGTTAAGTGTTCAATGATTCCTAGATATTAATCATGGCGGTAATAAAGGTTAGCTGGGTGCTAGCGACAGCTTCACAGTGCAATTATTATAAACCAACCGGACTGAAGACTGTCTGTCAGCTCCCTGCTGATGTTAGCCAGACACCCAACTTAATCACCTGATCTGGACTCCACTGAGAATACCATGTTCCACCACCCAGATGATATGAGCAGCAGTTAACTAGCAGATTATTAATTGTGCAACCACAAAAATAAGCAAAATCCCCCTCTCAAAAACTATTTCATAATTAGGTCTACAGAAAGCATTGTGTGTGTGTGTGTGTGTGTGTGTGTGTGTGTGTGTGTGTGTGTGTGTGTG